>VZSC01014153.1:155307-232609 GCA_013398225.1 Steatornis caripensis
GGGGGGGCCGGGGGGGGGGGGGGGGGGGGGTGTGTGTGGAAGCGGGGAGGTGAGAGGAAAGAAGAAACGCAAGCTTCCCACAAGATCTCCTCTTGACGCATGAGGTTGTCCACCCACGCAGCGGTAACACCCCGTCGCACACCGTGATGGTGGCGTGGCTCGTGACGGGAAAGTCATTCGGAGATGGTCCTGTGCTGCCAGGTGAGGAGCGGAGTCCGTCCGTCTGTCCAGGGCCGTGGCTTCTTCTCCAATCCGCCCGCAGCTGTGAGCCGGCTGCTGCGGCTCCTCTTCCCGGCTTGCATCTCCTTTTGATGAATGCTTTGGGGTGGCCCCTCCGCGGCCCAGGCATCCCATCGCCAGCACGGAAAGCGGATGGCCGGCCAAGCGGGTAACAGCAACGGGTTGATGGGAAAGCACCCTGGAAGTTTCATTCCCGAGCCTGCCGTGTCCTCCCCACGCGAGCTGCGGCCGCAGCCCTGCCGTACCGAAAAAACACCCCTCAGTCTCGCCTAGCGTGCAAGTGCTTCGACGCTGGGTCGGTTCCTCCCGCGGGGACAGCCCTAGCGTCCAAAAAGCAACAAAAGATGTCTCGGAGGTGATCCCTCCGCGTTTCAGCTCTTTCCAAAGCAAGCTGACCTGGTTTTTATCTCTGCCATCTCCTTTGCAACCGAAGCTGCCAAGCAGCGCGGTTGCGGTGGATTCGCAAGCCGGGATCGCCCGAGATGAGCGTGGCATTCCCAGAGTCAGCCATTCCCCTGCACCCGTGCTTCGGTGGGGTCTTCTGGCCGGCATGCGTAGGGCAGGTTGGAAACCCCGCACGTTTACCTACCCCGTCCCCTAGAGCAGCTGTTGGCCTGAAAGGTGGCTGCTCCTCTCGCGATCCACATTCCATCTTTCCTGCCAAGACCAGGAGAGAGAGAGAGAATAAAAGTTGCTTTCCTAGCGTTAGCAGATGATTGAAAAACCTTGCAGCTCCCCCAGCCAAGCGTAAGAGATACCAGCCCCTTTAAGAGAGACCCAAAAGGGTTTGACTGGGGGGCTCGGGGCTGTAAGGGCTGCAAGCGGAGATTTGTGTAGGATCCCACAGCGGAGAAGAGGACAGAGAAAATCTCTGTTCGAGGGGAAACTGAGGCAGCAGCAAGATGTGGAGCAGAAGTGCGCCAAAACTGTCACTCCTCTGTTCCGACAGCGAGCATACAGCGCGTGGATCGGTTTAGCCTGAACTAAGTTTGCCTCTTCATTGAGCCTTCGCTGACCCTGGCCACATAAGCGCAGCAAAATCCCCGTCTGGTACGTGGGGGTACTCGCCTCATCTCTTCAGATAGTGCAGAGGTCTGGAAGAAGGTCTCCTTCTTCAAAGGAAAAGGTCAGGTCCGTGCCTCGGTTTCCCCTCGCACTGCAAAGGTAACAGCTGGTGGCAGGGGATGCACGGCGCTGCCCTGGGAATGTGTGAAGCAGTGACCCCTCACGCCCCCCACCACGAAGTGCCTGAGAGACCCGGAGGGGCAGTCTGCTCCGGCTGGCAAGTTGCTGTTTTTATTCCCTGGGACATTGCAATCTGCAAGGAAGGAAACCGGCCTCGAGCAGCAGGGGGAAAAAAAAAAAAAACCAGAGACCTTTCCCAGGAATTTCCAAAGGTTTTCTTACCCTGGGAAAAAATGGAAACGGTGTATGTGTGCCCCGAGATTGCTGCAACCGCTGGCGCTGCCCTAACCCAGGAGACCCCAGCCCCAGCGTGGCAGCCCCGGACCAGGGCTGAGCCCCTGCAGGCAGCAGGGATGCTTTTGGTACAATCCTGCCGTATTTCACGAAAGCTCGTTGAGCTGGAGGTACTTCTTATTGCCCCCTCCCAGCTTTGCCGGCGTTGCTCCCTGGGAAGCTTCTGCGCTGGATTTTGCCTCGGCCTTGCAGCGGCGACTCTGCGAAACCGCAAAGAAGCCACCAACGCCTCGTTTCGGGGCTGCGGGATGCTCTCCCCAGCCTCAGGCTGTCAGCACGAGCGAGCTCCGCCGGCCGCTTCGAGCCTCTACGATGAAAAGGGACCTGGTTTTTACGGCTGCCGACGGGCAGAGCTGCTCGCGGGAAGTTTCCCAGCCAAGCTGAGCGAAGAGCAGGCGGTTTTGTGAGGAAAAGCAGGAGAGGGGCTCCGCTGAAGGCCCCAAAACCTCCCAGCAGGAGGGAAGAAAATGGAAGAGAGATTTGCAAGGCAAGAGGGAACAAGGCTTACAAAGAGGAATGACCTCTGCAAAGTGCCCCGAGGAGAAGCAGCTTGGAAAGGAGGGATCACAGCTACAGATGTGCGAGCGATGGATCCAAGATAATTCAGCTGGGATCCAGCTCAAATGGGCGGCTTTTCATCAGCCGCATACGCTCCCTTCCACGACAGCTCCTCTTCAAACGCTCTGCCCTGACAGATTAAAAACCATGCCTCTGGATTTGTTTTCCAAATCCGGAGTCGAGTCACTCTTTGGTCGTTTTCCTTTTGAAGACATGGCCGTGAAGCGTTTCGGCATTTAGGGGACGCTTTCCCCGACCTGGGGAGCGGGCTGAGGCTTTGTATCAGGTTGCATTAACTTCCTTCGGCCTTACCCGTTTCGGCGAGCGGGTCCCTTAGGACTCCGCCAGCGCCGTACGAATCAAAGCGAAAGCAGAGCTGCCAAAACTAGAAGCCTACACACATCCCGGGGGGGCTCGTGAGGCTTGGCAACAGGGCGTTTGTCACCCCTGCAACCTGCAAGAAGTAATGAATATGGAAGAGTGGAGCCAGAATTTGCTTTGCAGGCATGCACACGACTTACACAAGGGCAAAAAAAAAAAAAAAAAAAAATCCCCAATCTGCTTCAAAACACGAAGAGCTAAACCTGCTTGATCCGCAGGTCCCAGCGTGCCGGTGGGGCACACGAAGGCTCCGCACAGGTGGGAGCGCTGGTAGCGGGTGTTGCTGGCCAAAACGTGTGCGCTGTGAGATCCTGGACTCGAGCCTCATGATCTCAGACTCCGAAATAGCTTCAATGAAGGATAATCATCCAGGTAAGTGCAGGGCGCACTACATCCCTGCTCTGGGCGAATGGCAGGAGGCGAGTTCCCGTGTTCAGAGCCCAGGTTACGCTGCCTTTTCATTTATCAGGGAGACGCTGGGGTTTTTACACTTTATTATATTTAATGGGGTATTATTTTTTTTCTCGCTGGCTGTTTGTTTGAGAAATTTCTCCCAGGGGAGCTCCTTTTGATCGCTCGGTTGCCAGACAGAATGACATCAGACAGACGCTCAGAGGAATGATAAAAAGGCCGAGCCTTATTTCTTAATAACAGTCTCTGGCGGAACACAGAGCGAAGCGAAACGCGCTGGAGAGCACCAGGCCCTGATGCTGCTTGGGGTACGGGGCAGGGGAGAGGAGGCGGCTGCTCTCCCCCAACTCACGCGCCAACACCCCCGCGTTAGCCAGGGATGCTGCCACGGGGTCGTATTCTCCTTCAAAGCACAGGAGAAGGGGCAGCAGAGGACGCTACGTCAAGCAGGTGCTAATGTCTCGCCCTGTCCTAATTGTCCCGTATCATTTCAGAGGGAAGCTGTGCAAGTCTCCTCTACCCCGGTTTCGCCTAGGTTTTCTATTTACTCCTTGCACCCCACCGTAGCGCTGTTACTGATTTCTCCACTGCGACTGAGCCCCCGAAACGGTATGGCTTTGAGAAGATCTGGGCCCTTATTCGCGAAGGGGAAATCCTGCGCCCTGAGCATCTCTCAGCCTCACCCCTTACCCCCGGCCTGGCTGACAGAGGTTTAGCCAAGGATGCCCTCGCCAAAGAAGCACTTGACAGCGTGCCTGTGTTGCAGGAACTCACTCCAGTTACTACGGGGTGGTTTTCTGCTTTGCCTTCCTCCTCAAAAGCCACTCGCCCCCGCCGCGAGCATCGCACCTTTCCTCCCCAACCCTGTCTATCTACCCTAGCTATCTCGATATTCCCCTCCTCAGCAAAGCAAAGGTTTGCTTATGTTTCCAGATCAGTTCCTGCCAGAGTACAAGCGTGTATTGAAGCATAAGACGCCAGGCATTGCTTACCTGTTTATTTTGAGTATTTTCTTCCTCTGGAGGCAAGCCCCCAGGGTTTGCCTTCAAGAGGAGCGTGTCTCTGCGCTGCTTGGGGTGTTCCGCCGCTCCCGAGCCCAGGATTTCACAGCATTTCTGCCAATTCCTGCTGCTCTCTTCCTCTTGCCAGCATCTAAAAGCAAGAGTTTAATGAAATGGTCAGCTACTCCCTTTTGAAGACAGGTAGAAGACCAGAAAATAAGTGATCAAAAGTTCACAGTCGCCTCAGTACCTGATTACAGACATTGCAGAAATCCTAAGGTTCCCAGTTAGAGCCCCTGTAAAACTTGAAATGAAACTAAAAGCCATCTAAAGCTGTAGTTACATCTGGCTTTCGGTTTCTTCTCGCTGCCTTCTCTTTTTAAGTTGCTCATAAATTCTTTGGATAAAATTCCTTTTGGGCTAAAGTTTTCTATGTTTGGACGTTCCTCAAAAGTACATTAAAAAAAAACAAAAACGGTAAAAAAACTGAGAAAAGGGGTCTGGCAATTCACATTTTGTCACGCAAAAATCCTGTTCTCCCTCTGCTTTCCCCAAATCGCTCTGGCCCTTGCTCTGGCCAGCCAGACCGCACCAGTACGCAAACTGAAACCGCACGGCCGGCGAGCCACGCGGAGGGGCCGAGTGGAAGAGGGCTCGGGTCTCCTTTGTCCCAATCCCTTCCCCTGGCACTTTTGCAGAGAACCAGGCCACATTATTTTCTTTACAGCTGCTCTCCCACGGCTGTTCCCTGCTCTGGGCCACCACGGGATGCAACACAGAGGCAGGCAGCTACGGAGTTTGCAGGCTGGGTAAGGAGGGGACAGAGCCTATAACAATTTTGGGATAGCATCAGCTAGCAGAAAACCTCATCCTGAACTCCCGCAACTGTATATAGTCCCCAACACACATGCATTCCCCACCTAATACCCTGGTTCTTGACAACATGCAAAAGGTGGCATGCGAAAATGCTAAAATCCACTGTCCCCTACGTACTCAGGGTGAATTTGTGTTCTCACCACTGAAAGAGGTGGCCGAGATGGTTTTAGGTAAACGTGAGTCTCGCGCGAGCATCGTCTGACAGCCTGGGCAGACCTGAGAGCTTCCCTCCGTCGCTGTTTCCTCGCTGGGCTCTTAGAAGCAGGCTTCGTGGGCGACTCCTGAAGAGTAACCAGTAAATAAAGCTGTAAAAGAATATTTTCCTTCTGCTCTGTTTTTTTTCTTTTAATGTACTGAATTATTCAAGAGTAGTAAGAAAATGCAACGCAGCCAGCAGGAAGATCAAAGTGGGGATCGCCTGGGCTGCGAGCGCTCCCTTCGCCCAGAAGCTGACAACTCGCCCCCGGGGAACAGCGAGCCGGCTGTCAGCCCAACACAGGGGATCATTTTCCATTCACACTCCGTCACCCTTGTCCGGACCACAATGGCCATTCCCCAGCCTCCGGCGAGACGGCGGTACCGCGCTCCGGTGGGTGTCCTGCCCTGGGGAGAGGATGGCCCTGCAGACAAGAGACACAGTGCGGTCGCTCGTCGGTGGGGAAGGAAGGGGATGCACACGTTAATTCAGACGTACAGAGTGGGGTTTGTAGGAGTCTTGTATTTTCTGCTTTCATTTGTGTCGATGCCTTCCCCCAAGCTGAATTCCTACGTCTTTTGTCAAGTCTACAGAATACGGACACCCCTGTTTAACTTGTAACACACGAATGCAGGATTTGAATGAGTAAATCCACCAAAATCTAGTCCTTGTGGATTTACTGGATCAAATTCATCTTCCAGTTTCTTCAAGGGTGCCTGTAGAATTCAAGACCAGTGACGTGAACCAGTATTTCTCCAACTGAGTGCAAATTTGGGAAGGACCTCTGCGTAATTTAGATGCTTTTGCCTCACTTAGACGACGCTGACTCAGTTGCAGATGCCTTAAAGAGGCTTAAAAACTGTGGTTTTGTCTCCAAGCTTTGGAGCCACATTGCTTTACCTCCTTGAGGATGCTCTCAGAGTAGGGATCCTGTATCCACCCCCAGAACCGTCCTGGCAATTCAACTGAAGTCCTTAATACAGCACTTGTCTTCCTCGGCCCCTTCCAAGCCCTTTGACTTGAATGCGAGCACAGTTTTAGTGGCACCCACGAACCTGACC
This sequence comes from Steatornis caripensis, assembly GCA_013398225.1. Classification (NCBI taxonomy): domain Eukaryota; kingdom Metazoa; phylum Chordata; class Aves; order Caprimulgiformes; family Steatornithidae; genus Steatornis; species Steatornis caripensis. The sequence continues at coordinate 161,511 of VZSC01014153.1, forward strand.
CTGTGGGGTTAATAAATCTGGACCTGGGCAAAAAAAAAACCCCAACAAGTAAAGGCTGGGGGGGGAACCCCAACCAGTCCTAATACCCAGTATCACATCCCCTCCTGCTAAAAACCATCCGGCTCCAGCCGAAACGGGTGCTGGGCTGCAGGCGACTGGCCTCACGTGAAACAGATGATCTTGAGAAGCCTTGGAAGAGCTGGTGGGGCTGGAGATGTCTCTGGACGAAGCACTCCAGGGTGGGGAAGGGCAGTGAGAGGGTGGGACAGTAAAGATTTCTTCCAGGAAAGAGCCAGCTGAGATTACTACAGGCAGCTCGTCGTAATTTCCAACGAAAAGGGGCCTGGTAAGGCTGGGGTGAGAGATGAGCTTTCCTGGAAAGAGGGGGGCAGTCTGGATGGCTGTAATCGGGACAACACACGCGCGCCCCTCCTTGCCCACGTGAATCTCCTTCTGCGTTCTCCCGCTGACCCCTGATTTTCCCAAAAAGGTGGAAAGTTTCCACCCCTGCGGGCTTATGCTGCCCTCCAGCCCTGCAGGAACGGCGTCGCCGGCCGAACTACCGCCAGCTGGAAGAACCAGGCACCCAGGTGCTGGCAGGGAGAACCCCCAGAAAGCAGACCTCACCACCCCCCACCCCGAAAGAGCCAGGTGAACAAACATACGCTCCCCAAAAACACCATTCCTGGATCCGGCATTGCCCAGAAACATTGCCCAAGAGTTGGGCTATTAATAACTGCAGCAATAACGTTTAACACGTGGACTGTGCCTTTTGCTGTCCAACTGCCCTCCCCGCATTAACCGCCTAACGAACTGATAAGGGAAGCAAGCAGCGAACAGCTTTTTCCAGTCGGAGCCGCAAAGCGAGATGAAGGACGCAGGATACATTTACCCAAACTTAAGCTTGGCTCTTTCTCCTCTTGCCAAAACAAGCAAACAAACATCCGAAAAGTTCAGCGTGGCTACTTGTGGGACTGTACGCCACGGGGACAACGCTGATTTTACAACCCATCTGCAAGATCGCTTTGCTGACAGCCCGCAGGGGCGGCGACGGGAGCGTTGGCTCCGACTGACGACCGCTTGCCCATCCATGTACACTGCTGCCCTTGCCCTGGGGACAACGCGGGTGACAGGACGCAGAACGATGGCCTGGGACTGAGCTGGAAGGTTTTGATAGCAGCTTAAAGCGGGAATCAGCAACGTTCTTTCCCCCGGAGGTTACGGTGGCACAGATTAAAGGACTAAAGTTCGAGGAAAACGTGAGCCAGCATTCCACAATGCTGGCAAAAGGTCCCCTTTTGCGGAGAACGCTTTGAAAGCTTTGAGGATGTGGGGAAGCAAAAATGCGCCCCCTTTTTTAGCATTTTTTTCCTACCGCGGCCTCCAGCATGTCCGGGTGGCTCTGCTGACCTTTCCGACGGCAGCCAGCGCGAAGGGATGAGGCGAGGTGATGGAGGGGCTTGCTTTCTCACGCAACCCGCCCCAGGGCCACACAGCCGAGGAGAAACCAAAGCAAGAGGCTGTTCCTCACGCTTCCGTCAGACCAGTTGGGGCACTGGTATAGTTTTGGGTTCCTTGGCTTTAGATACAAAAAAAGGGGTTGTTTTCAGAGCAATAAAGCACTCAATCAGAAATAGGGGTGCAGATCTACCTGCACCTTTGGGACCTAACCACCCATGAGCGCTTGGCCCTGCAGCCCTGTCCTGGACTCGGTCCACCTACCTTTCCATCAGAGACCGTGATACCTATTTTCTGAACCAAAGCCATCTCAAACCTGTCCTGCTGTTGCTAAGGGGGATTTATGTTTCAGCTGCCAGAGAGACTACTGCCTACGCATCCTCCGAGCTGCCGGTGCCTTACAGGCCCTCGTAGCGGGATGTAAAGCCCGTGGTCTCCCTCTGGGGAGCTCCTGGTTTGCGTTGGATCACTTGATCCCCCGAAAGGGTTCACAGACCCGAGAGGGCGGCATGGCCTAGGTGGTTTAGGGGAAGAAGGAGCCAAAGACCGGGCTAACCGCCCACTGTAAGGAAACCTTGCGGGAAGGAGATTTTCTCGTGGGGGTATCACAGTTTCTTGCACACAGCCCTCCATCCTGCCCTGCCGTCGGATGTGTGTGAGCCCCAAGACCATCCTACACCAATACAGGCACGGGAGGTGCCACGGATGAGGCCTCAGGTCTCGGTTCTTCCCCTCTCCCCACTGCTGGAATCTACAAACTCAGCAGCAGCCGCCGCTGCGCAGCACGCGAGCCGGGAACTGCTGGCTCCACATGAAATGTGGAGCAGCCCCAATCCGGCACCACGGCCGGGTAGAGCCGAGGATGCTCAAGCCTCGGCACTGCACACGATCCAAGCTGTAACGCCGAAGCGCCCTGTCACATTTCTCTGCGGCAGTGCGGTCCAGCATGTCCCGTGATTGCAGCCAGGGCTCTCCACCCCATGAAAATATCACGCCTGCCAGCGTAGGCAAGGAAGAAAGTCATGTGCCCAGCATGGCTAGAACGAAGAAATTCCCTTCTCTCCCTGGAGACGGAGACACAAGCCTCTGACACGCACGACTGCTCGCTTGCGCCTGCGGTTTCGCCATGGCCAGATGAAATCTAGGAGATAGGCTAAGAAAGCAGAGGCCCGGCTTTGATGTGCAACCACCGCCCCTCTCCTCTCTGTTATTCCTTCTCCCTTGTGCCAAGCTGCTATAATAGATGCTTCCCCTCTGCCCCCACAATTCGAGGGTCCCTGGGCAGATGAATTCATCACTCAGATAACTATCCGCAGCCACGAAGTGGGGAAGGCCAAGGTAAACACGCATCCATCCATCAGCAGACGCACAACGAAGCTCTTCCCCTCTTTGAGGGATCCACCCTAGGAGTTCAATCGCAAAGGGATGGCTGTCGTGAGGTGGGGTGGGAGCGAAGCCAGCGCTCATCGAGCCAGATCAGCCCTGCAAATCCCACTAAACCACAGACGATGCTGCCAGCGTTCCTGCCAACGTGATTCATAGCGGAGGAGCACAGCCCACCTCTGAGGTGGTCCCGGCCTTTGTCGGCCAAACCGATCTTCTCCGGCAAAAGTCGCCGAGCGACGGTGTTGGTGCTGCGTGCGCTGGGGCTTTTGCAGGACAGCAGCAAGGACAGATGCCGTCAGCTCACAGCCATTGACCTCTCTGAACTGGACAATGCCAAAAATGGCATCCTTGTGGTTTAAAATATCCCCTCGAAAGAAAAAAAGGGAAAAGAGAGAGACACAATTTCCCACAAAGACAGCAAGGCCCTGAGCGCGCCTTCACCGTGTCTTCCCATCTCGCCTTCCCACGGCGGCACGGACGAACCCTGGCTGATCTCCAGACTCCAGCTGGGTGCACAGCACGCAATTTCCAATGCAACAAATCCGGCTGATCCCTGTGTCACATGGAGCCGCCTCGCGAGCGGAGGGGCACCGAGAGAGATGCCCCCTCCTTCGCCCACCCCTGTTGCAAAGGAGCAGGAATTTGTGGCCCGCTGGGCCAAGCGAGGTAAAAGATGTGCCGTCACCATCCAGCACCGAGGGGCTTCTCTGGGAGATACTGGGACTGAAGGGACGGGGTTTTTTGGCTAAGCTGGGAGGCTGAGTCAGGCTGGGCGTTCACAGCCAACCCAAAGGCAGACTGGGGTGGAAGGGCTGGGCTGCCCAGTACCAGGTGTCAGCAGAGGGAGCGTGGGGCTGGTAACCACAAACCCACGCACGGGCCTCCTGGCTCCTGACTGCTCTCATCAGAACTACTCTTAATCTTGATAAATCCATTCTTTCCATAGGCTGTTAGCACACAACATGCCTCAAGGAGGACTCCTCCACCTCCCACCTCATACCAGTCAAGCCAGCTGGGTGCAAGCCCCCCAGAAAGCTGCTCTACCTATAGCACGGTTGGTCCCTCTTCTGATAAGAGCGACCTACATGCTGTGCGCTACATCGGTCTTTGCAGGGTTAATCCTACAGGAACACAATCTTGAGACCTCTGTCTCTACGGGACGCGATGGGAACCGGTCTGGGCTCTGAGGAGAAGGACGGTTGAGCAGACACATCTACGTAGAAGTTGGCCAAAATAAACAGCAAAACCAGGAGAGGAGCTCAGGCACTGGCTGGGAGAACAAGAATCAGGTAATGATGGATCTGAAAATGTACCACGTTTGCCTGGAGCTGTCACGGAAAATAAATGTATGTGCCGACAGGGTGGTAGCAAAGAAGACTAAAAGAAACAACAAGAGGGTGTAGCAGGTCGTCTCTATGCTTTGGTTTACCCTTCCAGTCTCACCCTTGGATGAATTTGGGTCTCTTTGGACTGAGGACGGTACAAGAGTAGAAATTTGGAGTGAAGTCAGGATCAAAGCCTTAACAAGCTCTTTGCATACATACAGAAATAGGTGCAGGCTGCAACGTTTTCCTGCCAAAGTCCATTTTCCCCTTGCCCTTTACGCATTACTTAGAGCTCTGCCCTGCGATTCTGTTGAGTTAGCTCTGATAATAAACCTCATTGACATCTGGTGGGAGCCCTGACTTTTCCCTCCCACCATCGCTGTGCGATACAAGCGCTCTGCCTGTAAATGCTGATATAAGGGAAACGCGCTGCTCACAGCGAGCGCCCAGTGCTGTTCCCGTTGGCATGTGATATATCGTGATTAGCAGTCTCTCCTTCGTGATATGACCGGCCCCAACTCGTGATCTTGGGAAGAATTCAAAGTCTGGCTTATCAGCAAAAAAATAAGCTAGTTAAACTTAAAACAGCAAGACTGTGCTCAGGCTAGAGGATGATTTATTAAGAATCATGGACTTTGGAGACGGAGAGAGGGAAAGGAAGCCACAAACCCCACATACAGCCTGTAAAAGTTCCAGTTTATAATCTAATGCGAGTGACTGTACAGCTCAGGCTGAGAAATCATCTGGGATTCATCACAACGTGGAGACAAGCAGCTGCAACGAGTTCACGGACGGGAGCGTCGCTCCCGTGGGCGCGATATGTAGAGTCTGGATCCTTTTGAGCCGCTTCCGTGCCCTCTCCGGGCACCCCCATCGCCTGCACTTCCGAGGCTCGGGGGGACGAGGCAAATCTCTGGGGGTACTCAGCCGGTTTGGGCACAGCCTGGCTCTCATAGGAGTTCACAGCATCCTCCGTTTCAGTTAAAAGCATCTGCAGTGCCCCACCTGCGCAACATCCAGTTGTTCCCTCTTAACCAGGCAGAGATATTTCCTTTCAGTACCTGATCATTTGTTAAAAGGAGGAGAGTCTATCATAAACATCTGAACACAAAACCTCACCTAACCCAAGGCAAATGACCTGCAACAATACTTCACACGGGCAGCCTTTTTCACAACAGCAAAACAAAGTGCTGGAAATAAACCAAAAAGAAAGTATCAGAAACAAGGCGCCATTTCTGCAAAGCCTTTTGGTTTGGAAGAACCTCGTCTTTTCCACTAGGAAGCCGTCGCATCCCAAACCTTTGGCTTGCACTTAAAGAAAACACTGCAGGCGTTCTTAATCATCACTGAAGTCTGAGGACCAAAGCACCCAAGCTGACACCTCCCTTCCTGCAAAAGGATTATGTTCATTTATAAAACAAAACCAAAAAAGAGCAACCTACCTGCCAATCTGGTACCATCAGCTGGGACGAAAATCATTCAGGAAACAAAGCAGCGAGGCTGGATTTCTTAGCTTCAGCTGTATTATTCTCACAAAGGCCTTACGTTTTAATACAGTTCCAGGAAACAGGCGCAAACTTGAGGTTCCCACAAGGGCAAAAATCATAGCTTGGCTTTCAGAGCGGCCCTAGTGAGAAGGGGACAGGTACAATGTATTAATCAAGCTAGAAATTGTCACGGGAGCTTTGCTCCGGGGAAACCTTCCCTTCCCTGCTTGCTGCCCGAAAGGTGTTTTGCTGTAAAGCAGGTTATAGGGATATGTGAGCCGTTATGCGGGGATAGGAACGCGCTTGGCAGGGCTGTGAAAAGCTGGGCTTCAGTTCCTACTGGGGCCAAAGCCTGGGAGAACAGCTGAGCACGGCTGCTGGCATTTAATACCCGACATCTGCGTCCTCTCGGCTTTGCCGCACGAGGACCGCCGCCGAGGCACGGAGGCAGATGCGAGCAGCAGCGGGTCCCACCGAGAAACATCCCCGTGTGTTGCTCCTGGAGGAGGCAGCTGCTCTTTGCAAGGGCTCCCGGGACTTGTTTCCTCGTTTTTTGGCAGCCAAGTGCCAACGTGGGCCGGGGCGGAGGTACCTGTGAGCTACCTTTACCAGTGCTTCCTCCCAAAGCTATGAGAGCAGATATTGCTCAGCTTACAGGAGACACGCTGCCTGTGGGGTAGCCCAGGCCTGAAGCCAACAGGGACGGGGGCCACCTGCACATTCGAGGGGGCTGTCCCCCGCAGGAAGCAAACGCCTTCCTCCCCACCAGCTCTGCTGCTTGCCGATGTTCACAGCTCGAAAGAGACACGGTTTGCTATCTGCTTCCCAGGAGAGCAGCGATAGCCCGGACCCTTGGCTGCTTCGTGTTTGATCTGGAGCTGGTACCAGACAGGGCGGGCAGGTAAGAGAGCCGAGTGCCACGCTCCGGAGCGGTCATCTCCGGCCACGAAGGCAGAGCGTCACAGACGAGCGGGAAGGGCTCAGAGACATTAAGGGCATAGGACAAACTGCCCTCTCCTTCTCCCTGCGCCTTAGGGGACAGTGAGGGCATCCTGCCTCTGCCTTGTGCCTCAACTTCTCCATCTCTCAACGGGGATGGAGCAAACCCTTCTGCTAAAGGGCTTCTGAGGTTTATCTCAAAGCCAACCACCTGTCCGGAGATGTGGGTAACACGGACACGGTGCCTTCGTTGTGCAAGGAGGGCAAAACCCAGGGGAAGAGCTCTTTGCTCCCTGGCTCGGTCGCCTCCTTGCTGGGACCCCGTGCAACGCCCCTTTCCTGTGACGGGGGCCCGTGCTGAGCTGGCGAGGGCAGGGGAAGGTTTGCTCTCTGCAGCAGAGACGGCAAAGCCTCCCTGCTAAGGTCGCTCCCCTCCGGCCCCCTAGCCCACTCCCTTAGCACGAGTCTGTGTTTGCGCATTCTTGTTTTATAGGGAAGGTAAAGCCGGCAAATATAAACTGAGCGAGCAGGGAAGCTAATGAGCTGCTCTCAGGCCTCACCGCCCGCAAAATCGGAGCTGCAAAAGGAAGGGTTAGCCATGGGCGAGGGACCGGTGCCTGGACGGCCCCTGCAGCGCGAGGGTCTGCTAACCAGGGCCACCGTGCCGAGCTCGCAAGACGCCAGACCCCGTGCACGCAGCATTTCTACATCCTGAAAAAAAAGTCTATGTGGTCCTGGTTGGGTGCTTTCAGGCTTGGGGTCTGTACTGTGCCCACCCTCCATCCCAGCCCTCATTTCAGGCGGCAGAGCTTTTGCCGGGAGGACAGCCTGTCCCAGCAGACACATGCAAACCAAGCGAGAGTTAGCGCTTTTCGCACTGCAGCAGCTGTGGAGGGAGCAGCCCGACAGCGAGCCTGCTTTTCCTGTCCTCCCCCTCCAAATCAGCCTGCGCAGGACTTTGGAGGAGACTCTTTCCTCCAGGCTTTTAACTTCTACAGCCGAGAATCAGCAGAGTCGTGGGGCACACCATGGACACCAGACCTCGACAAGCTCTTTGCTCCGCTGAAGTCGTACGCGGGCTAGCAGAGCGCGGAGGGGACGCAGCATCCTGCTCGCTTGCCTTCTGCTGCAGTCACTCGTGTTATTTCATTACAGCCCTGATGCAACGCTGGCTGGGCACTGTGCATCGGTCTGGTGTCTCCCAGGACCTGTCCCCAAAAAGCAGCGAAGACTGAGCTGGGAGGTTGGGGCACTTTCCCTCTCTGTTCCCCAGCATCTTCCCCAATTCAGCTGTCACCTGAATTTTCACCTCCAGGCCCAAACACTTACTCCCGAAGCCAGTCAAACGCTTTTAGCTAACGCACCAAAAGCACACGAAAAGTGCAGTTTCACAAACATTTCAAGCCAGCTGCGTGGAAATCAGCCTGGCACCACGGTGGCAGTCGTGCCGCATACCCTGACCCTCTGCCTCCCAACGCAGGCAGCACGACGCAATTCTGCCATGGAAATCTTTCCAGGGTTTTGGAAACAGGGAGCACTGGGTGCAGCGAGCTGCGATCGCTCGCAGCTTACCAGTTTGGTGTGCCTCTGGTTTTTAGTGCTCTGCTTTCAAACACCAAAGGCCTGCTCGCTCGTCCTAGCAGCAGAGCACCGATAGCTTTCGTCACATTTGTAGGCGCTGCCGGCACTTTGCTGCTGAGACAGTGCAGTCCCTAAGAGCGACGGTGCGAGTCGACCCCCGGCCGGCTGCCAGCCCGACCGACCGTTTCATTTCCAAGTTATCCCCATCGGCCCCCACGGTTTATGTAAGTTCACTTCACGTGAAGTGGATCCGTTTCCTTCTCCCCAGAGGAAGAGATAAAGAGTAAGGAGGCAGCTGCCGAGCGGCACGCGGCCAAACCGAGCCTAAACCCAAGGGAGCTCGTGCTGCACCCCAGGACCCTCTTTGTACACTTGGGCCAGCCCGGCGTTTGATTTTAAGTCCTCATCTACCCTAAAGGAACACGCTTGCATCGCTCCGATCCAGCCAGCACTCCAGTGCAGACGAGTAAATAAATGACCAAGGCTAAGTAAACCTGCTGAACAGGAGTTTAGCAGACGAAGACCAAAGAACAGACCTTTTTTTTTTTGCCTCCTCCTGTATTAAAAACCGGTCGGAGAACGTTGGCAAACGCTCTCGCCGTGGCCTAAGAGCCGGACGATGGTTCTCTGGGACTTTCCTGAGAGGAAGCAGAGAACAGGCTTCGCTCCCCGTCACCGCGCACTTGAACTCAAGTGGTTTGCACGAGAAATCACTTACACCTCAGAGAAGCGTTCAAACACCAGCCTGACGATCCCGAGCCGCAACGCTGTTTGACGACGTCAGTCCCGGCGCTTGGAAAGACCCAGATTTGAAAGAGATCGGCATTGCAATGAGAAATGGAAAACCATTGCGCATTAATTCCTGCTGATCCCAGCTGATTTTTCGCACGTCAGGAAACTCAAGCCGGGTCTTGATAAAATTCTAGGTAAATAGAACCCAGCTTCCCTGGGTTTAATCCTTACGACCTAGTGGCGAGCAAAATATGCTCCCCTCTTAGACCGGGCCTCTTGCACTCCAAAACAGTGGTTTAGGACCCCTCCTCGTTCCTTCAATATTAATTTTTGCTTTTTTGGGGGCTATTCATCTCACATTCATAAAACGTCCCCCGCCTGGGCTCACGCAGGATTTGCATTTGCGGGGAGGGAGTTCAGGTCAGCTGAATCCACCAAGAAAAGCAAAAGAGGAGCCCACCCAACCCCAAAACCTCTTATTTCTCCCGCCTTTCCAAATACACAACAGCAGGAAGCGTGAGGCCCCCCGGCACCACAGACCCCAGGGGCTCAGCACCCGCAGGGGAGGGCAGAGACACCGGTCCCCGCATCCTGCGCAGAGCTGACATCAGTTCCTCTCGGTTTTATTGACGTGGTCCCGGCTCTGGCCTGAGTTTTTAATTGCCTCGTAATTCCTGCAGCACTTCGAGTTTTTACAAGCCTCCTGCTTTCCCCAAGGTCAAGAATGAGTGCCCCCAGCTCCCCCATTTTCTTAATCACCAAATAGCGCATGAGCAGTAAAAGAGGAACGCGGATGCCATTTCCTTGCGCCGATGGGGTACGTGCGTTGCGCGGGGCACCGAGATTGAAAAGAGGAAAAATTACTCACAATTTAAGCAGCTTTGTGGCCTTTCTTGCCCCCTTCCATCTCCGGGTGCCAGGAGGTACCCAGAAAGCTGGAGATAACGTTAGGAAGTGACAGATGTCCTTCGTGTCCTGAGCACTCAAGGCTCTCACCTCACGGAGGTTTTTGAAGGGTTTTTTTGTCAGACGCTTTAATTGCTGCTATCTCCTGCAAGACATTTCCAGAGTTGAGTTTAAACCCCCGCAGTTCACTGGGAGAAGTGGGCCTGGTGGACCGCCCGTGGGTGGTAGGAAGCAGGTGGGCTTTGGCTTGCTTTAGAGCAATTAGGATGAGCTCGAAGCTCTATGAGACTCTCTTAAGCAGGGTGTAAAGGCTGGTTTGAGTCGCAGCCAGACGAGGCTTTCTAGGGAAAGTTTCTCCTTAAAACAGCCACCGCGCAACAAACGCGAGCACAGCTGAGCCCAGCCAGTACTGATGGAAGACAAACCCGTCGCACGCTGGTGATGTTCACATCACACACAAAGAAGCAAACGACTGTGCTCTGTTATCTGGCCGAGACAGAGAGAAGGTATTTTCCTCCCCAAGCAACCAGGAGGATCCCCCGGGGTCCGGAGCCACCCCCTACTCAGGGCAGAGAAATTCCTCTGCAGCAGACACGCAGCAGGCCCCAGGGCCCGCGTTCGCAAGCAGGAGATATAATATATTATATGTTACTGGGTCACTTGGTCCTGTTTAGATTGGCTGGGCGATGCGGAGTTAGCACATCTGCCAGGATCACCCAGCTCGCGGCACGGTCACGCTCCGCAGCCCTGGGAAAACCCACGTCCTCCCTGCAGAGCGCACGTGGTGGGGGAAGCCGTGGGCTTATCTGCTGCGAGTGGCGCAAGCTATTTTAGCAGACGATTCTGCACAGCAGCGCCTTAGAGGTGACAGGTACTGCACTGCATTCCCCACCTGAGGGTGGACAGAACAGGCCCCGTAGGCAGGACGCGGGCTGGTTTTCAGAGGCACACAGAGAGGGGCCGAAAGCAACAGTGTTTGGAGAGGGATATCAGAGGTGATTACCTGGTCTGAGCTCAGCAGGGCAGAGCTGGCTCTGTAAAATGTCGTCCATCAGCAGCTCACCTCCAGGACAGTCAGTAGCCAACACGTGAGCCTGCGCAGACACAGGCACCGATTAATCTGATAGGAAGCCAACACAGCAAACTATTGCAAACGGGTCTAACAGGAAAAGCTTATACTGGCTGCGGCGTTTCGCTCCAGTACCGTGAGCCCTGGCGTGCCACCTCCTCCTGCTTTGACCTCCTGTTGTCCCATCGCTTGGGCAAGCCTGCAGAAACCAAGCCTGCTGCAGAGGCGAGCGGTGGTCCCTGGAGAAGGGCAGTGCTCAAGGGTGCCTGCACCAGCCCAGCTCCATCATCCGGATGGGAGCTGCAGGGAGGACAAGCAATGCAACATCCCCCGAAAACATCCACTAAAGCAAGCCGGGTCCTTCCAACCTGCCAGTCAAATCAGTTACCCAAGACTGGGATAACGGTTGGCATTGCGAATCCTCCGCTGGGGCACTAGAGCTGCTGGCAGCGGCTGGTTGTGTTTGTTNCCGAAAACATCCACTAAAGCAAGCCGGGTCCTTCCGACCTGCCAGTCAAATCAGTTACCCAAGACTGGGATAACGGTTGGCATTGCGAATCCTCCGCTGGGGCACTAGAGCTGCTGGCAGCGGCTGGTTGTGTTTGTTCAGATGAGAACAATTTTCCTTCGCTTGTCCTCTCGACAGACCCGACCTAGGGGCCTCCGAGCCCGCCTGCCAACAACACCACGAGGGTGGGATGGGGACCGTATCTATTTCCAGTTGAGCCGTCAGCTGGCCTTGGGGGCTGTTGGGTTCAGCGGACCGCCGATTGATCAAGCATCCTCAGCCTTCAAAGGGAAACGTGAAATCACACGGCCTCCAGCNGACCCGACCTGGGGGCCTCCGAGCCCGCCTGCCAACAACACCACGAGGGTGGGATGGGGACCGTATCTATTTCCAGTTGAGCCGTCAGCTGGCCTTGGGGGCTGTTGGGTTCAGCGGACCGCCGATTGATCAAGCATCCTCAGCCTTCAAAGGGAAACGTGAAATCACACGGCCTCCAGCGCCCTGCTGGACCCCCCTCTAACGATCCACCCTAGAGTACTCTCACCCCATCACCGTGGTACCCGAGGCCACGGGCATGGACGGGGGCGCTCGGCCAGGGCCAGAATTTGCCGTGGGGGAAGAGATGTCAGCAAGATTGCACATGCACAAACACTCGCAGGCAGGGGGTAATTTGGAGGCCTGGGCCTATTCGGAGGGGCCGAGTCTGCTCTTCCCGTGAGAAAGTTGGACTGGAGTTTCCAGTGAGCCCAGTTAAATTCAGGAAGACCTCTTTATCCCTCAGCAAGCCCTCTGGTAGCACTGGAAAGGNTCGCAGGGAGGGGGTAATTTGGAGGCCTGGGCCTATTCGGAGGGGCCGAGTCTGCTCTTCCCGTGAGAAAGTTGGACTGGAGTTTCCAGTGAGCCCAGTTAAATTCAGGAAGACCTCTTTATCCCTCAGCAAGCCCTCTGGTAGCACTGGAAAGGGATGCGGCTTCTCCTGACCCCTGCTTTCCCTGGGTACCAGGACGAACAGAAATAGCACGGGAGACAGGGCCTGAAGCAGAGAGGTCCCAAACGGCCGCCCCCGCGTCCTGGGACAGGAGGCAGGGAGCCGCTTTCCTGCGCACGACTGGCCTCATCCCTTTACACGCTTCCCAGGAGCGCCTCGTGCCGAGAGCGTGAACCCCCGCACGCGTGCATCGATCGTCTCGGGGCAGCACCCCAAGAGCCCTGCTGTCACGGTCCACCCCCTACACCCTTCCCGAACCAACGGCATAGGTAAGGATTGCTCACGAATCTCAGCCTCCACGCACGCCGAGCGCCTCCAGAGCCCGAGCTCACGTCCGCGCGGTGTTGGGGCAACGCCAACGTCTCGCTGTCGCCCGATAACCCTACACACAGACGTCCGCGTCGCAGCGCTGACAAGTTCAAAGTTATCTAACGGTTGCTTCGTTTCACGTGCCGGGGCTGAATAATTTCATTAGCGTCTGAAGTGCCAACGAATAAAACACCTTTCTAGCTCCAAGACTCGCTGAGAAGCTCGGAGAGATCCAAGAGCGACTCAAACCGCAGAAGGAACAGGGGCAAGAAAAATGACGCTAAAAAGAAAGCCCTCGCAGTTTTTTAGCGAGTCCCTGATGCTAGGGAGCCAAATCGTGATTTATGGATGCCTAGAGACGGAGAAGTGGAGACCATCTGAAAAGGGAGTGAATAAATAAGACTTTGTATGAGGTCTAGAGAGAAAACTTGAAGGCAGAGCGCGCTCGACAGTGTTTTTTCCAGCTGAGTAGAGTTCTGCCAGACAGCGCTTTGCAGGCGTGTTTCGACTTGATGAAAACACCTAGCCAGGGTTATGAAGGCATGGCGTTTGAGGAGTGTTAGTGCCTCGTGCGGTGCCCTTCTTCCTCGCTCAGATTCTGTCTTGTTTGTGAAGGCAAAAGGAAGTATTACATTTTAGCTGAAATGCCAAACTTCTAAATTGAAAGATGAGCCCGGCAGTCAGAAACTTTTCAATGTCTGACAGGATGGAAATTCCGTATTTCTTTAAAACCCTCTGCTCTCTGCTGGCGGGCAGTCCTCAGGAGAGACCGAAGGCTCTGGGACTGTCCTGCCTCAGTTTCCCCACACGCAAAGCAACGTTGAGCTTACGCATTGGGAAGGGGCGAGCTCGTCTCTGGCACGTGCGTTACACCAGGACTGCCGGTTCCCTTCCAGATGGTCGCCGAGACCCAGACAGAGCCTCAGGCTCCTCGCTCGCGGCTGCGCGAATACCGGCGAGAAGCTAGACTGAGCAGAGAGGGTCGGCGGAGGGCTTCCCCTCGGCGCTCNTTGGGAAGGGGCGAGCTCGTCTCTGGCACGTGCGTTACACCAGGACTGCCGGTTGCCTTCCAGATGGTCGCCGAGACCCAGACAGAGCCTCAGGCTCCTCGCTCGCGGCTGCGCGAATACCGGCGAGAAGCTAGACTGAGCAGAGAGGGTCGGCGGAGGGCTTCCCCTCGGCGCTCGCAGACAGGCTCTTCCTCCTCACCAGACATCTTGGCTGACGGCTCGCCGCTTCGCTGGCGGGAGAAGCGCCAGCTTTGTCTCCTGGCACACGCCGGCGGCGGCGACGGAGGGCGAGACGCGCAGCGATCGAAGGGAAGCCGGGCCGAGCCGGCAGCTCAGCCTCCCCTAAGTGCATCTCCAGCACGCGGCCGCCCGGACCGCGCCGCCGCCTCCGCCGACAGCTTTATTGCTGCTGAGGGCTCGGAGAGGTCCGTGGGGCGACCTGGCCCTGCACCATCCCAGCTCAACAGCTGCTTTAGACAGGGAGAAGATTTTTGAAGAGGTGGGGGAAATGTCTCCCAGAAAGCAGCTACGGAAAGTCGGCCACCCTCAGGGAGGTTTCTGCTCGGCCTTCCTGCGGTGCAGAGGAAGGCTGGCAGGGAAATCCCCCCACATGAGGTTTTTCTAACAGGTAAAGAACTGAAGAGCCCAGAGGTTTGCTACCGCTGCCCCTCAGCTGCTCCCAGCCCTTCCTGCACGTTGCCTCCCAGCCCTGACCCACAGGTCCTCCCACAGACGGGGTGTCCCCATCTCCCCCACAGCAGAGCCCAGTGTTCGGTAGCCCCAGCCGACCGGGGGGCCATCAGCACCACCTTGCTTCGCTCAGCTCCCCCCTTCCCCCAGACCTTCTTCCTCTCGGGGTTTTACTCACGCAAAACGCAGTTTCATCTCTTAAAAGTTAAGATAGCATTTCACAGAGGAAGAGGTCTGCATCGACCGACAGAGCCGCCGACCTTGCCTGGGCTTACTCAAAGCCCTGATTTTTTTTTTTTCTCCCCCTTTTTCTTCCCGCATCGCCCATAGCGATTCTTGGGCATCCTCGCTCGCTCCTGCGACCACCTGCGCCCTCCTCATGCCCCTGGTACCCATCACACTCCGTGCCGGGACCACCGTGGAGCGTCTCAGACGGAGTCCGTCACCTTCCAAAAGATGCCCGAAGCAACACGGGGAAACCCCTCACAGAAAGGGGCTGCGGTGGAAACAGCCGCGTCGGATGGAGACGCGCAGCGGGTGGCACATCTCTGCAGCCCTGCAAGCATCCCACCCACACACCGACATTTCCCACTGCGGGGGGGTCAGGCACGGAAATAGCACCTGGCGACGAAAATATTTGGCCGTGCCAGCAGCCCAGGTAGCTCTTGGGTGTGACGAGCGCCGAGGCTGGGAAAGTTTAATAAGGTGGGCTGCGGAAAAACTGGCCGGCGGCTCCGCAGACAAAGCCTGCCTCCTTCCAAAACAAACAGCGCCCGCTCCAAGCACCAGCACGTGGGGTTGCAGGGCTCCCAGCCGCCATGGGGTTCGAGGAGGACACTGCAAAGGGAGCTGGAAATAACTCTGTCCCTTAACCCTCGCTGCTCTGGCTGCTCCTAGGCTTGCAGCACTGCTGGAGAAGGGTCCGGAGGGACGTTGCCTTTGCACTCTCAGCCACACGCCGCCAGCCCAAGGCGCCCGTGGCCCATCCCTCCCACAGAAAGGCACAAATGAATCAGTTTTAGGAACAAGCGTTAAAAACTCCGTCTCTGACACCGGTTGCGCTCAAGCGCTGAGCCCAGGGCCCCTCGGCAGACACGGAGGCTGCCTCCCTGGCTGCTGCCCGCCATCCCCGAGCACTGACCCCGTCTCCCCGCCCTCCCTCTTGTGCACAATTCACTCGTGGTGCCCGACACAGCCCGGTCCCGATAAATGGCAGTGCCCAGACGTGACCTAGGTGTGGAGGGTGGTGGTGGGCGATGGCTGAGGGCCAGCCACCCCGTTATGAGATCCTCTGCTGTTCTCCGCAATGAATAGCCCCTTGTCCTGCCCCGACGGCTGCCCCTTGGCCAAGAGGGACGGAGGTAGCGGGGTGGCGTGGTGTTGGGGACAAAAAGCATTAGTTTGGAAACCCAGACACAAGNACTGCGGGGGGGTCAGGCACGGAAATAGCACCTGGCGACGAAAATATTTGGCCGTGCCAGCAGCCCAGGTAGCTCTTGGGTGTGACGAGCGCCGAGGCTGGGAAAGTTTAATAAGGTGGGCTGCGGAAAAACTGGCCGGCGGCTCCGCAGACAAAGCCTGCCTCCTTCCAAAACAAACAGCGCCCGCTCCAAGCACCAGCACGTGGGGTTGCAGGGCTCCCAGCCGCCATGGGGTTCGAGGAGGACACTGCAAAGGGAGCTGGAAATAACTCTGTCCCTTAACCCTCGCTGCTCTGGCTGCTCCTAGGCTTGCAGCACTGCTGGAGAAGGGTCCGGAGGGACGTTGCCTTTGCACTCTCAGCCACACGCCGCCAGCCCAAGGCGCCCGTGGCCCATCCCTCCCACAGAAAGGCACAAATGAATCAGTTTTAGGAACAAGCGTTAAAAACTCCGTCTCTGACACCGGTTGCGCTCAAGCGCTGAGCCCAGGGCCCCTCGGCAGACACGGAGGCTGCCTCCCTGGCTGCTGCCCGCCATCCCCGAGCACTGACCCCGTCTCCCCGCCCTCCCTCTTGTGCACAATTCACTCGTGGTGCCCGACACAGCCCGGTCCCGATAAATGGCAGTGCCCAGACGTGACCTAGGTGTGGAGGGTGGTGGTGGGCGATGGCTGAGGGCCAGCCACCCCGTTATGAGATCCTCTGCTGTTCTCCGCAATGAATAGCCCCTTGTCCTGCCCCGACGGCTGCCCCTTGGCCAAGAGGGACGGAGGTAGCGGGGTGGCGTGGTGTTGGGGACAAAAAGCATTAGTTTGGAAACCCAGACACAAGAGAGCTTCAAAAGGGGGTCAGACAGAGCTGCCCCAGCCCTTGGCCCGTACCCAGCAGTACCAAAGCGACAGCTTCGTATCGGGATGCTGGGACTCCTGCCCCTTCTGCACCAAGCTTTAGTTTTTCAGCGCCGAGGGCATCTCGCACACGTCTGCCTTTCCTTGGCTCAGCATGGAAGGCACCATGGCAGGCATTTGGTTCGAGCTGCGGCCAGGGTTTATTTTTCCAGCTAGAATAATTTAATTCAGTGGAAATTTTTCCCCCTCTCAACCTGTCTTCTCCTGTAACCGGCCCATCCTTGGGAATGGCTGGTCAGCTGCACGGCACGTCAAGTCAGAAAGCACATGAAAAGCCAGCCCAGGTTATGTCATTTATTTTTCAACCAAGCATGGCTGGGGAGCGCTTGTTTTCTTCTCACCGCCAGAAACGCAAGGCCCGCAACGTCATCGCTAATGGAATTTATTATTCCTGATGTCAGAGCAGATGAACGGGAAGGGGCATGCGCCGTGCTATGAGCTATGCTGCGTATGCAGTATTATGCGCGCATGCATTTCGTGTGCTTCTGCAAAGCTCCCGGCCTGCAGATGGAAACAGTGCTTTTGCTGGCACACCGCATGCACCAGAATAAGACATAATAAGTTTATTTCAGCAGAGTTCAAGCAGCTACTGAAGTTGTAAGTGCTGACGTAGCTTTACATACATCATGTCACCGCTCCCACAACCCGAACAGACAGCATGGCAAAGGTGGAACAAGATGCACTGAGCAATGCTAAAAATAAGCAGGTAGCAGATCCGCGGCCGGAGCGAAGGCCACTCACCCGCTACGGTGTCAGAAAACCCCTATCCTGGTGACGGTCCTCGGACAGCAAGGGCAAGCACAAGCCGGGGTCGTTGTGAGATGCGCAAGGGTTGGATATCTAAGCTCAGCCGTCCACTTGTGGTTTTGGTAATATCTCCCGAGCAGCAGAAGTTAACGAGCCTGTAGGAAGAAAAAATAGCTTGTGATGCTTTGTAACAAGGCTGCCAGCTTTACATTACATTTAATAGAACAGTTATTGAATGTTAAATACTGGCATGATTAAAAACATATTTATAAAGGATTAACAGCTCTGAAAGGGCTACACGTCTGTTCCGAGGCCGTTAAATCTCCCCGAGTATGTTTCTAATCATCTATACAATAACCATCTTAATAAATCAGAATTAGAGGCGTATTTGGGTGAGCGCGGAGTCCAGACCGTACCTGGTGGGTTTCTGTAGAGGGGAAGCAGGGTGGGGGGGAACCCAAGAGGCGTAAGAGGTTTGAAGAAAAAACAACTGCTGTTTGTGGAAATCCAGCGGTGCGTGAACGCGGCGGGCGTTTGATGGAGACACACCGGCTACGCCCTCAAGTGCCACCTCCCCGGATCACCGCTGCCCACAGGTTTGCGGGACCGAGGCGAGGAAAAGCATCCTGCCCGCGAGCCCAACCACGCCGCCGCATTTCCCACCTGCTAAAAAAACCACGTGCTGCCAAGAAACCCTTCCGCAGCGCCCCCGGGGCGGGCGTAACTCTTCAGTTTGGGGGCTAAAACACGAAAGCACCCAGGACAGACTACTACCGTGGCCACTCCAAAATTTTCCTTGCACGTCTACTTGGTGCGTTTCTCACCCGGCATCACAAGCTCACACTCCAGCCGCGCTCCTGGGGATGGATTCGGGGCAGCGGTACCCCGCCGCTAGCAAAACGCCCAGGCGCGGCGAAGGCATTTAGCAAAAATAAACGCTGAGGCAGAGCTTGAAATGTTTATTTTCCAACTCCAGGCCATTCATCCAGTGACACCGCTCTGTTCCAGTGAGTCTCCCTCTGTTTATATCAGATGATTAATGAGACACAGATTGTCTTTAGCCCTGACGGATGTTGCAGTCACCAGGGGTAAGTACGAATTTGGGCTTGACCTCCCCCCTTTCTCCTCCTACCTCTGTCTGCAGCCACCACGCCATCCTGATTGGCCTGGAGAACAGATTTTCTTCCCTTCTCATGCAATCAAACCCAAGGTTTTATTACTTTCTTCTTTTATGGCCTCTCCATCTGCCCTCTGCAATCAGCTCTCTTCTAGCTGGAGACGGCAGGGGAATAGGGTCTGAGCTGCAATTAGCTCAGAGAAAGCCAAGGAACAGATCAAACAACAAATAACGGAGGGAGCCGGAGGGGTAAAGCAGAAGACACGTTGGGTTGAGCCTGCCCAAGGCACACTACTGAGTTAGGGAGATCTGCCACGATGCCTACGGCAGCGCTCGAGAGTGCGGCAACCACCAGACACTGTAACCACTGTTACAACAAACCAGCCTAGAACCGGTGTGATGCGCGGATGCCGCTTCCAGAGGACGCGAGGCTGTCCCTGCTCCAGAAAATGCTACTTAACTTCAGCGTCACCCGCGTGCCTTTTCCTGCCGGGCTACCGGCCTGCTCCCCCAACGTGTTTCCTATATGGCATCCATTAGTGCCTCTCCCCTTTTCCTAGAGGGAAGGCTTGCAAAGCACCGCAGTTCTGTCCCCGTGCAAGAAACTACCGTCAAACACTCCCAGCAGGTTACGTCCAACAGGCTTGCCACAGCACAACGGAAAGGGACCGGCGAGCCAGAGCCGAAAGCAGAGGCACAGGGTCTAAACCACGGATGTAGTGGCTAATTAGCCCCGCTAATCAAACATCACTAGGGAATCACGCTGCGTAGAGAGGGAGAAGCTGTAAGAAAGCATGCAACGTAAATGAATGGCCCCAATTAATAACGATAATAGCATAGATGTCTTTGCCGTGGCTAAACGGGGCTGGATTGAAACCAGCTTGAACGCGTCACTGCAACAATGCTTTAGCACCCCCCCAACGTACGGCTCGGGGCAGGAGCAGTCGACACGTTTCTCCAGCACTCAAAGCTCAAATTGAAAAGCTGCCATTAACATTAAAAGGAAAAAATAGCTTTTTAAAAACTCCATACGTTTCTTTCCCCCCCCCGTCCTCTCCTCCTTTCTGATTCACCCTTCTGATATTTTGCTTGGACTCCAATCCTAATGCATTCGTCCTTCTCAGCACATTTTTGGGCTGCTTCCACCATTGTTCTTGGAAACTTTTTTTTTTTTTTTGGTAAGGACATATATTTCGATATACAACCTGGTCTCCCACGTTCAAAAATCCTACCGTGGGCTGGAAAGGGAAGAACATACAGAAAAAGGACTCAGGCCTCTGGCCAAGGCTGCTGCCCGGGGCGCACGTGGTGCGTGGGGCAGGAGGCTGTGCAAGGCACGCACGTGGCTGGGCGTGTATTTGTGCACGTGTGTGCGTGGAAGGGCTGTGCGGTAGCTGGGCCGCACGTGCTAGCGGTCACCTGGCTCCGGGTGACAGGGACCTCTCGGCATCAGCGGAGGAGGCGGCATCGCCGGTGGGTCTGTGTGTGGCACTCGAGGGCTCCATCTCCAGCACGGAAACGTCTCCCACAAGCTCTGGCAGCACAAACGGAGGGCTCGTCACTGCAGCTGCCCCCACGTCCTCCCCCCAGACCCCAGCGGGGCTGCAAGCAGGGCTTCAACACAGCACCGTGGCTCCGAATCGTCCCTCCGCATCTCACTCCAGCCCGCAGCCTGGGTCGGGGGGGACACGAACACATCCCTAAATCCTGCAACACATATATATTTGCAGCAAGGTTTTGGGGAAGGGTTGCACTGGCCGTGTTCACATCACAGCGGCCCCCAGCTAGAGGGGGCTGGGACCGTCCAGGTTGATATTGCACTTTGCCAATCGAGCGGGTGGGTTTGGACAGGCTGGTTTTAATAACTCACGAGCGCTCAGCCCGCACCCAAACATTTCATTTTGAAAAGGCAGGTCGGAGTCCAAGAAGCACTCGCAGGCTTTTCATAAACACACTTTAATAATCTTCATCAAGAATTTTAATACAGAACGAGCTGCCTGCCAGGAAATGCATTTACACTGTCAGCTGCTGAGAGAAATAGCCCTGCACCGCTGCTCAATACCAGAAACACCCTCTCTCCCTCCCCCTGAGCTTTTCCTCTGTTCCCCTTTTGTATGAAGCGTGGTGCTCAGGAGACCGGAGGGGGTAAAAGCCCCAGCGCGATGCCAGGCAGCTCCTTGTAGCATCCCCTGAATCGGCACGCAGCCCCTTCGCCTTACACGCCACATGCCTGCCCTCATCCCGCTCCCACACGGACCTCAGCTAGCCTCACGCTTCACCTTTTTCTTTCTTTTTTCTAATTTTTGTGGGTTTTAAAGGCTGCAGCCACCTTCTTTCCTTCTCGCCCATTAACCTGCTGAAGGTGCTGTCGCAGGCTTTGCACAGGGCGATGGCTGGAGAAGGGCTGTGTATTTAGACTACGGGAATAACAGAGGTTTTTGCGGGCTACGGCTACAGTTACAAAAGCTTTTCTTTCACAGCAAAGATGAACAGGATCAGAAAACATTTTCTTGCTGGCTGTGGTATTACACAATTAAAGGGATTAGTCGAGGGCTTTACCATCCTCTGGCGCATCAGGTTTTGGTTTCTGCCAGAGGCAAAATACCCAATTTGATGTACTCCGAACCCAGAGGGCTGCTTATGGTGGGAATNCGAAGCGTGGTGCTCCGGAGACCGGAGGGGCTAAAAGCCCCAGCGCGATGCCAGGCAGCTCCTTCTACCATCCCCTGAATGGGGACACAGCCCCTTCGCCTTGCCCCGCCGCATGCCTGCCCTCATCCCGCTCCCACACGGACCTCAGCTAGCCTCACGCTTCACCTTTTTCTTTCTTTTTTCTAATTTTTGTGGGTTTTAAAGGCTGCAGCCACCTTCTTTCCTTCTCGCCCATTAACCTGCTGAAGGTGCTGTCGCAGGCTTTGCACAGGGCGATGGCTGGAGAAGGGCTGTGTATTTAGACTACGGGAATAACAGAGGTTTTTGCAGGCTACGGCTACAGTTACAAAAGCTTTTCTTTCACAGCAAAGATGAACAGGATCAGAAAACATTGTCTTGCTGGCTGTGGTATTACACAATTAAAGGGATTAGTCGAGGGCTTTACCATCCTCTGGCGCATCAGGTTTTGGTTTCTGCCAGAGGCAAAATACCCAATTTGATGTACTCCGAACCCAGAGGGCTGCTTATGGTGGGAATCGTATTTTACAGCCTTTTTCCCCAACAGCTGAAAATGCTCCGGCTGTACCCACCCTCCACGTGCTGCTCCAAGACACATCCACACCCAGCTAAGCCCGCTCTCCCCAGGTACGGACGGACGTCAGCCCCCCGTGTCCCTACGCAACTGCCCCAAAGCAAAGCGCCACCTGCACGGAGGGGCTCAGGGACTGGAGGTGGGGACGGGGGAGGTTGGAGAAATACCCCGGGGTCACTTCAGCACCAGCAACTCCTTCTGCACCCTTCTTATCAAATTCTTCTACTACTTGCGGGGAGGATTTTTGAACACCAATTCCTGGCACGCCGGACAGCTCGCCTATTTATAAAAGTCTGTTCCCAAGCGACTGACAAGCAGAAAGAATGAAAGAAAACCCACTCCAAACCAGTGAAATACAACGACGAGATTAGAAATACGGATACCAGATGGCCTCTCTGAACCTCACTTAGCAAAGGTAGGGAGGGAATGCCAGCTTTCCAACACGAATGGCACCATCACCTCCGCTGCTTTCCTTGTCCTTGTGAAGTTCGTGCCTTATTTATTTGCTCGAGATCAGAAAAGCTGGGGGACATCGCCCGGCAGAAATACCAACCTTTTGCCAAGCGTTTTGAAGTTTCTGCACAAATTGCCTTTTACAAGCAGGGGTGCGGGGCGGGGAAAGGTAGAGAGAAGGTCATTTCTTCTAGAAGAAACCCCCAAAACTCTCTGGAGAGCTGAAGGGGCTTTTTCATCGTGCAGGCAGCCCGTGGACGGGCAAGGTACTGGATGGGTTTGGGGCAACAGTGGTGGGAAGGACGGATAGGAGGCAGCTGCGAGGTTATGGCACGCACGGGCTCCAGTTCCGTCGCTGCCAGGGCAATACAGGCTACGTGTACCTTAATCATAAATAAACCTTAAAATCAGTAAGAACTTAAAAGATGCTATCCCCAAAATCCTCTCCAGCGCACACAGAAACCTCTCATTTCAGCAGTGGGATGTGCCTCAGCTTATAGATACTCCTCACTCTCGCTAAGGCCCTTCTTCAGCTCCTTAAGGCACCCACAAGATCACTCCCACCGCCCCTAGGGCTCACTCCCCTCCCCTGCCCGAGGGGGTAACTCCGGGGCAGTGCCTGTCCGCCTGCACGTGCTCGCCGACCGCTGAGAGCGAACTCAAAGCCACGGCACAGAGGCAGCAGGATCCCACGTGCTGGTGGGGAACGACAACCCCAGATCTGGGAGGAAAAGGAAGTTATAAAAACCTTCGCCAGTGGCACGGGACTCTCCGGGTGCTCAACTGCAACCAAGAGCTTCCTTGGCACGGAGGAGCTCCGGACGGTGTTCTCCAGGCGCATCCTTGCAGTGGCTGCTCCCTGTGCCTGGGGCATCCTAAAAAAGCGAGCCCTGGAGCAACGTGCTAGCCATGATCATACCCGGAGCGACCATGGAGAAAATCCAGGTATCCAGGTGCCTCCCATCCAGCTCGAAGCAGCGGGCTGCAGTGCCGTGGAGCCGCTGCTCCCCAGGGGCTCAGCTTTCCACCAGCCCGCAGAGCGAGATGTTGTACCTTGTTTATGTTTCTATGGTATTACCCTGCCTGCTGGCTCCCATCCTACAGCCCCCACCAGCTAAATCTCTGCGAGGTTAATTTCTAACATGAAAAACGGCCTCCCAAGAGCAACTGCGGTTGATTTAAAATAATAAAAATGGTACTCTTAGATTTGATGACTAACCCCGGGAGACCACCTTAAATTAGCGCTAACCAATCGGCCGCAAAAGACCAGAGGAAAATTCCTGCTGGACTTCTCTCCTCAGTCCACTCCCTGGCTTCGTTTTCCATCCCCAGATCCTTCCAGCCTGCAAACATATACAGTGTTGCCTCGGCAACTCGGAGACGAGATATACGTACGTGAAAAAATGAGACAATCGCTTGCCTCGGTGATTGCCTGGAAGGTGGAAAATGTAAACCTGTTCTAGTCTTACAGCAACATTAGCTTGTACCAGACACGCTCACCCCCCAACGTGCTCCTGAATGTGCCACCTCCAGCTCCCACGTGAACATAAATACCCATCCTCTCAGGGGCATCTGTCCCCAGGTACACCTGCGCTCTCATCCCAAAGGGATGGACGCTCAAGACACGCAGAGTCACCAAAACACACACGTTGCCTAACGGCGTTTTCTCTCTCGCACACACGAACCAACTTATTCCTCCATATTCCAGGAGCCCGGGTTCATTTGCGAACCCCAGTTTAGAAGTCAACGTGGTTTCAGTCTAGTTTGGACCAGACGGGTCAAGCCGGGCTGTCGCAGAGGCACCGTCCATCGGTGCCCCACGTGCGCTATGCTTGATGTTTGAAGAGTTCCCGCACCTCAGGGCTTGTGCGTGCATGAAAAATAAGCGGGTATCAAGTACACTAGGAGCTCAAAGCATCTGTGCTGTATGGTTTCTCATACCATCCTTACATCCTGCTCCGAGTCGCTGCTGCTCTGCGTGGCATCACCCTTTGCAGCCCATGGTCCCCTTGGAAGGGCTTCATCGGTCCCCTCAATCAGCAGGGGTCCTGCCCCATACGCCTTATTGATTAGAACACGAACAGCTTATTACGAACAACACGAGGGCTCCAAAACAAGGAAAACAGCTGGGTGAATAGGGATGCTTGTGCGTGTCATGGATACAGCCAGCTTCCCTCCATTCACTGCACCGGTTTATGGGTCCATGCAACACTATTTCTTCTCTGCCCAGCACTTCAACTGGTGTAATTCAGCTGCAGTGGTGCTTTGGGAAAGACTGGGCAGGCACTGTCCGCTCCCTGGTGATGCCCCAACCGCAAAATAGTTCAGGAGTTCGTACCCAGGAGATATCCTTCTGCAGGGGTATCGGGAGGATGGGAAATACCTTCTTCCGACTGCAAATGAGAAGTAGCATCGCCAAGGACATGGATTCAGGGGCTGCCATCGTGATGGAGCAACAAGAACAAAATTCCCTTCGATACCCTACTACAGCTAAGCATAAGTCAAGGCTGGAGGCTCCCGGGGAGCCATTCCCTCAGCTCAGCCACCAAGTCCTATGCCTGGGATGCTGTGAAAAGCTTAAAGTGAAATTCTGCCTGTCTCAAACGCAGCACAGGCTTTGCCACAGGTCTCAGCAGAGCCAAGAAAGCACCCCTTGCTTCCAATCCCACCACCATCTTTTTCAATAAACTTCCTCTTTTGACATTGGCCCCGTCAAACTAAGGACGTGCCTGTTAAAACCCACCCCGCCGTGGCAGGGGCACAAACCAAACCTCAGCTCCTCCATCACTGTACCGCCTGATATTCAATAACCTCATCTCAGAGATCGCCGTTTGCAAAACCGGGATGGCAGCGTTACCACTCGCTGCTGAGACGGCCGGGAAACTTCCTTCGGGCTGACTTTGAAATGCAAAACTAGGATAGCGGAGGACGGCACATCGTTACTCACAAAGGCAAGGCGAAATATGCTTTGCCAAAGTGTGAAAGATATTTATACCCAAACAGAAAGCGTCTCTGAAATTTGCAGTTCTCTGCATGCTCAGGAACCTGAGCCGTATTTGCAGACACGGCTGCGAAAGTAAGCTCATTTCTGCCATTGAAATGCGCCAGTGCTGGGGTGCAGAGAAGATGAAGTAAAAAAAAAAAAAAGGAAGAGTGAGAAGATGTGATTTGATCTGCTTTTTAAAGCAGTAACAGTTTCACTGGAAAGGCTCACAGACTGTGAAGAGCAGGGTGGAGCAGGATTAAAATCATAAAGAACTCCCAGGGAAGAAAAACGATGCCCTTTCGCATGCTGGTAGCATGTTATCTTTAAAGCCAAAGCAAAATAAACTAACTGTCTTCAAATATCGCCACCTTTCATCCAGAAGGATTGTTTTGAAGGTGTTATACAGGGATCCCTTTTTCTACGGACGCAGCACGGCCACCTTTGGGCTGAAACGCAGCAGCGGCTTTGCCACGCAGGACCACGCTGCAAGAGGGTGTGGGTATGTGCCACATCAAAACGACGAGCTGGCATTGCAGCGGTTATTGGTAACAACTTCCCTGGAAAGTTAGTTAAATGCTGCACTGAAAGGCTGCCTGTGAGGCCTGACCCAGGGGCAGCACGTCTTCCTTAGAAATCAGCTCAGGGCACAGCTGGAAAGACGCCGGACCAGACATGTGCTGGATCCCCCCCCAGCCCTGCTAGTCCCTTTTTTCGTGTATTTCTGATAATTAAACATCCCGAGTTTCCACCACAAAACCCGTTCCACCTCTGAACAACCCTCTTCCCTTCCAAGATAAAGGCTTGAGATCCAAACCATACACCCTACCCCAAAAGCGAGGGTTTTGCTTCCCCCAAAGGAGATGGATGCCAGACTCCCAGCTGAATTCGCCACACCACTAAAGCAGTAGCTATTTTCTTACCGGTAGCCCTGGTGAAGGGCAGAGGTACTATTCGGACCTATCGATCGATGCTTAGCTGTACAGACCCAGCACAGAGTTAAAAGGCAGGTGGAATTTTAGGTAGTCGGGATGCATTTCCTTAAACTGGAATTTAGGCAGGAGGCCAAGACTAACACCCTCCCGCCTCCCCTCTTGAAAATAGTGCCGAGGGCTCTTTAACAACTGAGAGTGGTCTAGGCCTGGGTTAATGTCTTATCCATAAGTTATTCAGTATTTCCTTTTAAAGACAAAATAGTTGGAATACCACTCTTTCTCTCTTCAAACTGCAGTTGTGGCGGCTACGAAAAAAAAACGCAGCCTCTGCACTATTTCCACACGCGGCACCGACACTGGGAAGTGCCCGTTTCATGGGAGTCCCACCTCTTGAATTTTTATGGGAACTCCAGCGTTATCAAGTTTACAGCGGCGCTAATACCCACAGAGATAAAAGCAGCCTCCTCGTCAGCATCAGAGCTTGGCGGGGCTGGGAAACGAGGCTCACATCTCTCTGTATCCTGCATACGTTTTCGGGGTAGGCGCATCTCCCGGTCCTTCCACCGAGGTGGCATCGGGGGAATCGCGTCCAGGGGGGCTCCCCAGGGAGCGGGAGCTGCACCCGCTGTCCCAAACCAAAGCTTGAGTACTGTCCTCGAGGCAGCTGCCGTGATCTGATTTCACACCGGAACAGTGTCTCGTACGCAGTCAGTGACCTGACTGTATCCTGGCCCCGAACACCTTGGAAAACTGGGAAAGACTAACCACAGCTCTGGATCCACACGATGTCTGCAGCCTGCTCAGGAAATTGTGTCTTCTTCCCATGGCAAAGTTCGATTAACATTTTTCTTCCCCCTTCCTTCAAGTTTTTCAGACTTCTGTTAAAAAAAAAAACCACCACAAACGCAGAAAAGCCAAACCCGTTTTTTCTGACACCAGAACTCCCCTTAGGAGGCTAATTCCCACATACTGGATCTCATTGCTGGGCAGACAAAGCTTGAGATACAGACAAACCTAACCGGCAGACTGAGCACCGCAAGGTCCTTCGCTGCACGGAGCGGACAGGGTTTGGCTGGGATGATTACAAAGGGAATCCTTTGCTAAGGCCCAAGGACACAGCCTGAAGTCGTGGCTCTTTCTGGCTTCCAAAGGGTAACGTTTTCCCAAGTGCTAAAGAGCCTTTAATCCGAACGGGATTTAGGGCTTCGCTTCTTAGGCAATCCGGAACCGTGTCCCAGCAATGATTCTCACGTATCACTGCAAGGCTTCGTGCACGGACTGGCGTGGATTCACCGCTGACCATCGCCTACTTCTCTCTTGCAAGAATTATTTCACATGGATGTTGGCAGGTGACAGGGGTTGGGTCTTTGCTTTTAGACGGTCCCAGTGCTACGGGGCCCCCCTCTTTAATACGAGCTGCTAATGGCTACTGTAATGTTACCGCCACTACAGAGGAGCTGGAAAGGCCACTGACAGGAGGAGCTTTCCACCCACCCAGAGCACGGACATCAACTACGTTTTTGGAATAGCTCAAGCAATCAGGACTCCAGAGAGATATCGTTAGGAGGGGAAACGAACGACACGGGGTTTGATGTCCTGCGCTGCCCTCGATGCTATAAAAGCTATAAATATATCTCCATACGTGTGCATACACATGTAGATACAGGCCCATAAAACAAGGGAGATTCCATACTTCTGGAAAAAGTGCTCAGTAAGCCCAGGTCCCCTCTAAGCACTTGGTAAAAGCATCAGGCACAAGGTTAGGCAAATTACAACAAGTGAGACTTCACACAAATTCCTGACAGTGGCTTTTTCCACACACCACTGCCCTCCACCCCAAATAAAAAAAAAAAAATCCAAACAGGCCCATCTTGTGGTCTTTCTAACCTCATTGTTGTGAAGAGGAAAAAAAAAAGTGACAAGCAGATTAAAAAAAATGGGTGCTCTGACACGTCAGTCTCCATGATTTGCAGAGAACACCCCTGCCTATTCCCCGCCGGACGCAGCTGAACGTACAAGCGGTGCACAGCAAAAGTACTTTGGCATCAGCTTCTCACCGTAGAGCTCAGCTTAGCTGGAACGGGACCAACACGGTCAAGCTTAAGGCGTTGCAGAAGACAGCTGCTGGTAAGGTAACGTGGATGTTCTAATGTTGATGGTCTCTCTACAGGCGTGCTGAGAAGGGGTTTGCAAGCTGCTACGTGCTATCAGCGCACACGTTCGGCAACCAAGGGGCACAAACGTAAACCTCAGCCTTCCCCATTTACAGATGGGGAGCTAAAACGCGAGGGAGATGCTGGCAGCGCTCCCTGGAAGAACCCCCGGTTCTAAATGCCGGGGCTTTGTATTTTTGTTGCGCTCAGCAATGGCCATAAACCCTCCCAGTCATGGCTTCAGACGCATTTGGAGTGGCTCTGAAAATAAAGCCGCGTACTGCGCTTTAAGCCTCTGCGGCATTTATTTACAAGTCACAGCATCCCTCTGACAAATTGTGGGGGGCAACAAGGGCTAAGAGGGAAAAACCGTCCCAGAGCACAGCCTTTCCATGAATTTTCATGAAAGACGAACAAACGTTCGTGTTGCTGCCCCGTTTCTGTCTTGCCTGCCCTGCACGTGTTTCCAATCTGCAGCAACACACGAGGACGGCACGTGGCAGCCCGGAGGGGTCTCCCCCACCTCCCCCTCCCACGCGGCATTCCTGAATTTCCCCCCTCAGCAGTTTGGCAGCACTAGGACATGTTGGTGTCACTTCACTTGTCCCTCCCCATCCTGCTCTGGTCTTGCCACGTTTCCCTGGGATGGGGAAAGGCTGCCAGTGGTGCAACGCAAACCTGCCAGGGGCTCGGCGCGAGAAGCCTCAAGCCTCAGGGAGGGGAAGGACTGGGGCAGAGTTCTTTGCAAAAGCTACATCCCATACACAAAATCCCACTCCTTTCCCCGACTTTACCTTTTCTCGGCTTTTACTGCTGATCGCAGTTCCCATGCCGGGACCTCATCTTCTACAACACCCTCGGAGAATTTTTTCAAGGGTCCCAAAAGCAAAATCACCCAAGTCATGGCCAAAATCTTTACCATCATGAGCCCTGCCATTTCAGCTAGCAAACACCCTCAGGGCAAGGGATGTAGAACAGCTCTTCCAAGGCGTTAGCACCAACACGCACAAGGAAGCATTTCCCCTACCCTATTTTCACATTTCTTGACACGAATGGCAGCAGCTGCAGTGGAAGGGGAGAAGAAAGGGCTGGCCTAGAGCTCTTTGATATGTTGGTAAGCTCTCCTAAACGCCCGTTTGCATTTGGATCGAGGATCTGGGTCACTTCTTCACCTGTCAAGAAATATATTTTGGTTTTGTGAAAAACGTCAGTGAAAGAAAAACCGTTTCCTTTGATATTTCTCTTTAAAAGGTTTCAGGTTTCCTTTGAAAAGAACGTGCCAGAACCTTGCAAGAAGAGAAATATCCCGTTCGGACACTTCTAACAGAAAGCTTCTATTTGCAAAATAGTCGGGGTTTTTTCCCTAGGATCCCTCTCATCTTGTCTTCCCCCCTCCCTCTCCTTGAGCAGCAAATGGTTTCCATCTCCAGATTAGCGCGTACTCAGTCCAGATTAATTCCTTCATGCCTGCCACGTGCAGCTTGAGTTTTGCTGCAGAAGCCAGTGGATCTAGAGGAAGATCCCACAGCTCGCTAAAGCCGTTTCTCAGCTCTAATCCAGTGCCGAGCATTTATCAGCGCCAACTCTAAGGTACCTGTCGCTTTAGCAAATCGCCTCCCTCTTCCCCAGTCCCCTTTGCAGCCCCTGTATGAAGTAGGAATACAGGAGGACGAACTTACCGGACAACTCTGTATGTGGCAAAGAGGCAGACCGTTATAAATTGATGATGGCACATCCTAGAATAGGGTCAGGACCGCTGCTAGGACGATACAATGTGCTTCTGAGCAAGGGATGCTTATTTTACGTCACCTGCCAGGGAGATGCTAATTCCCAAGAGTCAGAAATCAGCGGAAGTGAAGCAGTTGTTCAATTCAGGAGCCTGGGTGGGAAATACCTGGTCCAGCTCCGGCCTGACTCCAGCCAAGGGTCTGAATATTCAGATGATTTTGCCTTGCACATTCCAGGCAGACAGCCTGACCTGGAGGCTGCTCTGGCCAGGCTCTCTGTCCACCTGGCTGAGCTTTTCCACGTTGCGCAAATAATTTTAAGTATTGCAAGGTCTCTCTCGTCTTAGGGAGCCCATGTTCAGATCCTAGCTTCACTATCCCACTGCCTCCAGCAGCGTAAAACCCAAGGAGGCAGGGCTGGAGAGGTGGAATGCCTTCTCCAGGTCACAGAGTCAGCCCGGATTTCAGTTTGCATTGCTTTACTTGTGGTCCAAGGGCTCCTCTGCCCCAACCCTGGACACCTCACAGACCCCCAGCCACCCGAGGCTCCAAATCCTGCACCCTCAAGCAGGATTTGCTGAGGTGTCCGCCGCCGCCTTCGCGCTGAATCCCTGGGGGAGCTGTCAGCACCCAAAAGGGAAACAGGCACAGGGCAGGCAGCTCTTTCCTAAGGGTCTCCCCGGTTTTCTACTCCACAACACGAAGCCACGAATGTCCTGCTTCCTCCCTTTCTTGTGCTCACCACCTCCTTCCCCGATACCCTTTCTCCTTCCTAAAAGCCACACTCCTGCCTTGTTTTAGCAGTTCATACGTATTGCTGTTGTTGGTATATAACAATATATAGGTGTATAACAGCTTCCACAACCGTTGTTATGACTTGGCAGAGCTTGGATGCTTTAGACCAAAGCAAGATCTGGCTCAGTTTACCCACATCCAGGATGCGCCAGCCTCCGAGCTGAGGGGACAGAGATAAAGCAGCAAGGGGTGAGACCAGAGGACAGCGGCTGTGGGCTGCACAGTGCAACGCTGCACGGCCGCGTCACCTCTGCTTCCCCACCGGGAAACGAGGAGCCCTCACCTCCAAAGGCCTGTGGGCTCCCCAGATGAATGGCACTATTGAGACGCCTGTTCACTAAACACAGCTCCGGCTCCAAATCACTACACAAATGATTTTTTTTTTGGATGCCTCGAGTCACCCGTAAAAGTTTCCCTTGTTTTCGTCTTCCCAGCAGCTTCCCAGCCACAGCAAAACGCTCTTCTCCTGCCAGGCTAGCCAGGAAAACAGGAAAAATCCCCCCCAAAAATAGGCGTCGCGCCGCTCACAGCCAGCCTGCACCGGCACACACGGGGTTTGCTGCGCCCACCGGCTATGCTACGGGCAAGTCACTGACATTCGGAGAGCGAAAAGGAGAAATAAAGGCAGAGGGAAGGCCGGACTTGTCATCCTGGGTACACCTGTATGCCATTGTTCCCTGAAACATTTTCGGAGATCCGCAAACAGCACCACGCACCGCGAGTCCATGCTGGTTTTGCAAATTGTTCCCAAAGGAAGCAATTTTGAGGGAGTAAAAATAGTCCCTCGGGCTTTTTCAGATGACCTAGGCACAGGTTGGGCTTCTCTCATGCCTATGATTTTGTCATTCGAAGTAGATTGCCACTTCTAAATTTTCACCTTTTAAATTTAGCAGAAAGAATCAGAACGGAAATGAAAAAAAAAATCCCTACGCACCAAAGCAAGTGTGGATTCGATAAGAAACCCATTCAGAATTTTTTTTCTTACTAGCCGAGAAAAATCAACGGAATTATTTGGACTGAGCCACAAGCACTTTCTTAATTATTAAGCTTTTAGGAACTGCCTGTAAACCACAGAAACCATTCTTCGCACAGGCCAGGCTTTGTATACCTGACCTGGGAAACCTCGCAGAAGGCCGAACTTAAGGTTTCCTGAAAATTAAGTCGAGCCAAGCTTTTCAGATGGGTCCTTGCAGTCACCGGGCACTTGGGAAAAAGCTTTAACCTCAGCCTAAAAAGCTGCAGATGCCAGGAAGGGGGTTGGTCTGGGATCCTCTTGTACGAGAGCCTGATGTTTAATGAGATGAGCGTATTAGCTCGAGTTTATAAGGCAAGGGTTTTCAAGCTGTTTTCACACGAAGTTTGCAAGTGTGGGAAGAGCAAACGGGCTGCGGACAGAGGTTCGGTCATCCTCGCTACGCGTGATTTGGATGCAGGCGAGGGAATCGTCCGCCCTTCGCGTCCAAGCCCGGGGTGTGGGAATTGGCAGCAGCGGAGGTCGAGAGGGGAAATTTGGGCGGAACCCACGCCGAAAAGGTGGATGGGCAGCCACCGCAGGGCTGACATCACCCCCACTTACGTGGGCTGTGGATGATTTAAAGCAGGCGTGGGGTTGGGTGGGCCTGGGTGCTAATTCCGTGGGCTGCTGCCTAGATGAAGCCCACCCGAAATTACACCCCGAGGGTTCGGGGATGAAATATCAGAGCAGCCTCCAAAACAGTCCCGGAGCAAGCAGTGAGCCAGGGAAGCAAGTAAAGCAAGCGGCTAGTTACTGCAGCCACCAATCTCAGGCTCTTCCCCAAAATACTTGGGAAATATCCAGGGTTCCGCTAACTTAGAGGTAGCACCCATCACCAGGAATTGCTTGGGGGTGGTGGTGGTGTCTTTGTTGGTATTTTGGGTTTTTTTTTTAAACCATCACTGTCCTCAAAGTGGGTTCGCCTGACCAGAAAAGAAGCTAAAATACGTCGGCGCGAGCAAGCTGGCTTCCCCTGGAGAGCTAAGAGAGCAAACACAGAGCTCACGCCTACAATTTGAGGGGAGCTTTTTTGCTGAACGTAATAGGTTTGTGGCCTCGGTGGTTAAAATAGAGGAAGGGAAAAAAATAACAACGCAGGAGAAACTTGCAGTTTGGGTCAAAAGTAACTTACTCCTTGGGGAGTTTTCAGAAAAAAAAGTCAAATGTAAACAAAACTGCTTTGGGTCAACTTAATATTTTCCCTGATTTAAAACAATAGCCTGTTACACTTTGATTCAGTCTCTTAACTTGGTAACATTTCAGTTGGGTGACTTTTTGAAAACCCCCTATACATAAGGAAGGGTCAGAAGGGTTTATTTTGAAAAGCGTCAAAGCAAAACATT
This sequence comes from Steatornis caripensis, assembly GCA_013398225.1. Lineage (NCBI taxonomy): Eukaryota > Metazoa > Chordata > Aves > Caprimulgiformes > Steatornithidae > Steatornis > Steatornis caripensis. The sequence goes on from VZSC01014153.1 coordinate 194,739, forward strand.
GCTACATCACAAAAAATGGCCCCCTTTCTGGCCAACACACACTCGCCAAATTAGACTGGTATTTGTGAGTCATTTCTCCACATTTTTTAGTGAATTTACTATTTGTCAAAAAAACCCAAAGAGGTTAACCTTGCTTTAACGAGAGCACATAAACATCGGGTTCACATAAACACGCTTTCTGAAAAAGAGAAGGTATTGGAAAGATCTCCCACTGACTTTGCCTTTGGTTCGGCACCTGTCCCTGCACAAACCGGGCGTAAAATAGAGGCGCACAGGTAAAATACAGACGAAGACACACACACACACACCCCCCCCCCACCTCCCTTCCTATACGTATTTCTCAGGCAAGGCCTGGGCAGCCGCAAGCCGGCCCCGTGCAACAAGGCGACGCGGGTAACACATTCTGGCAGATAGGCTTTTAGGGTTATTTAAACTTTGGAGTGCGGCACGGTGGATGGGATTGTTCAGGAAGAAAAATCACCGGTAGGGCTGGCATCTCTCCTCCAAAGCAAGACAGTCTAGCCACTAACAAGATCTTAATATGGGGTTTCCCCCGCTTCTCACACATCGCCCCAGAAAGTTGTTCTACTTCTGGGAGACTTTCTCCTCCATCAGACCATTTTCGTTATGCTGATTCAAATAAAACCTTCCAACTGCCTAAATTAGGAGAAGAAACAGCGAGTCCTTACATGTGAGCTGCCAAGCGCCGTACCTTAGTCCCTGCCCCTGGAGTTAAAGCGGTTTTTTTGAAGTCTCTGCTTTAGATGAAGGCAAAAATAAAGGTGAAAACAACAACCAGGGCCCACCTAACTGCACTGAAAACGTAAGCACCTCCAGCCTCTACACTTAATAAACTGCAAGTTTCCACGCTTGCCATCTCCAAATAACTCTGGGCAGCTGCGCAGGAGGGGGTCAGCTCGCGCTCCCTTGCGCGGGAGAGCTGCAGACCCACACTCCAGGGTGTAAAATGGACCTTTCTGGTCCATTCCTGTTCCCTGCACACCCACCCAACTGAAAAGCGGTTTGGGGGAGACTCCGCTAGCATTCAAGGCCCAGCAATAGCTCACCTCTTCAAAGCCACATGGGATGCACGCGGCAAAGCCTCCAGCTCACCAGGCCGGGATTTACACGCACTGCTCTGAGCAGTCCAGAAAAAAACCATTGGGACAATTTGACATCCAGTGAAGGTGTCAAACGCAAGAGATGCAATTGCAGTCTCTGATTTTCTTTTTTTTTCCCCCAGACGCATCGCAAATGAACATTGTTCCTGGGCAAGCAGCACGCGGACCTTAACTTCGCGCTCAGGCATGTACCTGCTTTAGCGGGGGGGGTTGCACTAGACGATCTCCAGAGCACCCTTCCAACCCCTACGGTTCTGTGATTCTGTAAGACCAGAGACACACGGGAGCGTGGTTTTCAAGCACCTGGACGAGGATCCGAAAGCAACAATTGAACATGGCCATGCTTACAAGGCCACTGGAGCACATTACAAGGACCATTTGTCTCTACCGAGATGCAGTGTGCCCCAGAAAAACCTTTTAGCAGTTGTGCTATTCGTAGGCAGTAACGAGAAGGACCACAACCGTGTGTGCCGACACCAACATCTACCCCCAAAACAGGCAGCTCTTTAAAGCTTTCTGGGGTTTATGCCGCATCTTCTAGCTGCGGATCAGACCGAAAGCAGCACAGCTCCCCGCAAAGGAGGAAGGACGAGACCTCTGTGTGTACAGAGATGCTGTGGACACACAAACAGCCCCCGTGCTGCTCTCCAACTCCCTTGCTTTCCCATCGAATAGCCCGCCATACAACACAAACGCACAGCCTTTCTCTAAATCCTTCTCCCCGGCACTCTATTAAGGGACAGGAGGCTATCTTCTCCAAGATTGACTAAACCTCCCCACGCTTGCAGGGTTAGTGGCATAAAAAGCTTTAGATTCAGCTGTTCTGAAAACAACTTTCCATCTCCCCATCCCCTGAAGCTCCCTCAGCTCGGCCAGCACTTTGGTCTCCGCTGACTAATTCATGTCATTTCCCAAGGCTGTTGTTTTAGTTCCTTCCGTGAAAGTAGCCTCTGAATACACCTGCTTGTTCTTGATTTTGTTAATGAATAATCCTGAATTATCCATGAAATGCTAAATGGCACCATGATCTCATCAGGCATTAACCGTGCATGAGACAAGCTTAGCAACCGGGCAAAACACAGCAGCCCAAGCTGGAGAGCACTTCAGACAGAGATGGACTTTCTGAGGATTTAGCAAGGCAGCAAACGAAAATACGTTTCCTGACGATAAGGACATCAGCACCAGGAGAGATCAAAGAGGCTCAGATGGGGCTGGGGCTCTGTGTGTAGCACTTTGGGGGTTCACTCCCACCCTGACAAGTTTTATCACGCTTGGTTAAATCCCATTTTTCTCTTCCATTCTTTTTTCCCCTTCTCCTTCCTGCTGCTTGTCGCATCTTCCCCATTTCTGGGCTGCCTGCTGCAGCAGAAGCACCTGCAGGACACGACGAACACTTTCAGTCAATGTCTTTTCAAGGGCACCATGGGCAGAACAGTCTCGATGCAGGGAAATATTTTACTTCATCTAGAGCCAAGCAGCAGAAAAATTCCGATCGCTGGTTTGGGTATCGAGAAAAGAAGTGGGTTAAACACTTCAACACCTTTCTTCTCCCTTCCCTGCCCCTACCCCCAGTCTTAGTTTCCCAGGTCTTCACCGCAGGTTACACCGTGTGTCCCAGCCCCTTCAGGCAAGGTGGCTGCAGCTTGCTTTTTAACCTGTGCTCGCTGGGGTGCACAGGCTCCCCGACAGGCGGATGTTTCAGCGCTCAGCAGGGTGTTAGGGGTGTTTCAGGTCTGGCTGCAAGCACCCCGCAAACAAACCGAGCGCTCATGCATGGATGCAGCAAACCTTGTGATTTATTCCCAACATAGACAGAAATATGTAACCTACTCTGCTCTTTCCTTCTCACTGAGCTCCTGATCCAAAGGAAAAACAGCCCAAGAGGAATCGTGGAGGAGCGGGGTGGCAGCGCCTGACGTCTTTGCACAAGCAGAGGCAGCCGTGCTGGGGAAGGAGGGCTGGAGCAGGGATCTGCAGGCGTAGGACCGTCGTATTTCACCAGGAAGGAACCCATCAGCTCTTTAATCCACTTGGCATCCCTGAGAGGTGGGTAAGGGTTTGCAGATGGGGAAACCGAGACACATGGTCACAGAGTGAGTCAGTACCAGGGACAGGATTAGGATTTAAGAGGTCCTGACCATCCACGGAGGGGCTCAGCCCACCCGTCCTCCCACAGCAGGCTTAAGTTCCCTCTCCCAAGGCTCTGGGGTCCGAAAGGACCACCCCACCTCCTGTGGGGCATTAACCAGCCCCACTCCTCCATCCAAGGAGGTCTGATAACGTGCAACATAAACCACCGTGGGCCTGGGCGGTATCAGCCAAGAGATGGCAGGTTATGGCCTCTCTGAATTGCTTACGGACACAAACACCAAATTTAAACGAAATCGCAGGAGACCTGGAGGCTCCCACTGCCCACTGATTCCTTTCACAGCAAGGTGCATCCGAGATGCTCTTCGAATAACTCTTTGCACCGATACACCACAGCAGAGAGACAGTGCTGGGGAAACTGAGGCACTGAGGGAGTCAGAGACTTGCGCATGACCAGAAGCAAGCTCTGCGGCAGGGTCGCCCACTTGGGCCACAATAATCCAAGCCTTCATTTCGCCACAAAACCATTTCCCTTCTCCGTCCCAGGAGCCTGGTGTGCTTCATTCCCATTGTGATCAAAGCCAGAGCTGTAAAATAAGGATGGTTTACAGTTATCTAATCATCAGCTTTTCAGTCCCTAGACACACTGGAGCCAAAGGTTTGAGTTCCACCAGGACTCACATTGTTGTTTTGCTTTAGGAGGGTCCCTTCTGATGGGAGCTTTTAACTCCAGCTCTGCACTGGGGCGAGGATTCCTGAGAGGGAACAGACAGGTAGGGAATTGCAGCCCGGCCCCAAGCTGTCTCTTTTCCTGTACTACTTTGAGGTCTATGATCTCCATCCTCGGCTCCACAGACATCCTTACACACCAGGTCCAGGTTCTGCAAAGCGCTTCAGCACGTTCACGTGGGAAGAGGCTCCTGATTTCCTATTTCAACAGGCCCCGATCCCGACATCCCATGCCCCGCGTGCTGACCCAACGGCTTGCACAACACTTCTTGATCTGGAGGAAGCAGGGTGATTAATGTTAAGCAAAACGCTTTTGCAAGCTGTCATGAGAAAGTGACTGCGCGAAGGAGAAGGGCTTACCCAGAAGCGTACAAAGCTCAGCCTTACTCAAGTTAACCCCACTTTACCAGCAAACCCTTGAACACAACCTGGTCCTTCGGGGCTGGGCATTAAGGCATCTTCACAGCTGCGCTAACAAAATGCGGAGCGCTGGAGCGACTCTTCCTACTTTCAGCACGTCCCTGAAGACACAAGCAGGCACAGGGGTGCACAAAGACACACGCACAAACCAGTTACCCTCCCTTCGCACTGTTACGGTGCCTGGGCTTACTGAGGTGCCTAGGGACGGACTCTGGGAGCGTTTTCGTCACACAGCGCCGTGACGTACAAGCCAGCCCGTGCCCTGGCATCCTTTGGACGAGCAGTCAGCAGGGCAACACGGGCGACGCTTTTGCACAGGTCTAGTCACCTCCTAGGCCTATGAAGGGATTTCCATGCTTGGGGGGGGAATGAGAAAGGGGTTGTAAAACTCCCTTTTCTCTTACCCTCTCCCTCTTCAGTGCAGGGAAAGGGATTTTATTGTATTTGTACAGCACCCTGCACAGGGGCTTTGATCTCTTTGAAGCCTCCAGCTGATACTTTAGAGCCTCACTAAGCTCTCATTGATCAAGAACACAATCAGAAGGGGGGGGAAAAAACACCACCCATCAGGATGTTTTTTTACAAAATATTTATTTTGTTATCCCCTTGCTTTTCTCGATGGCTTAGAAGTGCAGGAGTGAGATCAGAGCCGAATGCCATGTCTACTCAGCAAAGTTGTTCTGCTCGCTCTTTAGGGACGTCATTCCACACTCGGGCTTTTCTGCTGCAGCCAAATATTTATCGTGTCTGGAGTGATCAGCTTGTAAAGCACAGAGGCAGGAGGTTTGTTTTGCTTGGTGAATAGGCTTTGAAGCAAAAATGCCTTTTGTTTGCTTCGAATGCAGAAGTCCGAAAGTCCACCAGAGGTGAGTGGAGTTGGTGGTTACAGCAGGATCTAAAAACATCCGCTTTTTAGCTGGCACTGAAGAGGCAAACAGACCCAGCACATCTTGGACTACAGCAGCAACACTTAGCCCAGTTTCAAGCAAGGGAACTCACAAATAAACTCCACCTCGCTATAACACTACAAATAGCCTCCAAGTCCAGCCCAAAAGAGCAATATAAACAGCTTCAGCCAAAAATCATGTTTTCTTTTTTGTTGTTTTCAAGCCCTCCTCAAAAAGAAAGTCACAGCTGATTTTTTTTTCCCCTTGAACACTGAAATATTCTGCAGAAACATCTCACATTTTCCAGCCAATTCAGAGCAACACTCAGTGCTAAAACGTACACAGCCCGTTTCACTGTGAAGCGGAATATTCAGGGAGCCAACTCCGCAGCACAATCTCTATTGCTGGATCCCGTTCATCCCTGGCAAGGAGCCCATAAGTTCAGGGAGGCATCTGGTTCATTTTGTCCAGTCTAGGAGAGAGACATCAGAAGGCACAGACGCAGCCCGACTCTCATCTGACAGCACCGTCGCATCGATTTCAAAGCGTCCTCTGAAATCGGAGAAATCCGAGTCAGACCCGTTGCTCGTACACGCTCGGGTGCAACACACGATGGGCTGACTTAGCCCAACGCGTTTCTCACGAAGCATATTCTGAAGTACAATTCTGTATTTAAAACACTGAAGAAGGAGTCATCCACTTGGAGTGGAAGTAGGGAGAACTGGGAATAACGTTAATTCTCAAAAATAAATTGAAATAAAATAGCTGGAGAGCCAAGGAAGCAACAAGACACAGGCAGGTCAGCCCAGATGGTAAGGGAAGCTGGAAGAGGGCAGTAAGGGCTGGCTGGGGACACAGCCAGGGCTGGAAGGATTACAAGGCAGTAGGAGAGGAGCAGAGGGAGTTGAAGGGGTCCAGGTCAGAGGAAGACGTTAAGTGGATTTAAGGGAACATAGCTGATGCACGTCCCATGTTTTGGACTTTGAGGAAGGTCTGATTCATACCAACACAGTCATTTTTCCAGGTCAGCCTAAGGTCTCCAAAAGCGGGCTGACCAGCAATGCTGTCCTGCCTTTTACTGACTGCCCTTCGGCACAGCGACACCGGGTACGAACCCGATACAGCAGAGGTCTGAGCTTACCTGCGTTGGACCATCTCAATGCAAACACAGCCTTGGAGACACAACTGAAACAGTGCCCAGCCAGGGAGGTGCAACCCGCTGCATGTATGAGCTGGATATTCCCGGGAAGGACTAGAGGGGATCGCTACAGGCTTGAAAGCCAGTTTGCAAGAGCAAGCTGTGTCACCGAGACGGTGCAAAACAGAAACTAACCCATCTAAGAAAGCAAACTGCAGCGCTCAGCCGTCTCTGGGCAGCCAGGAGGACATAGGGGTGGGAAAACAGCGGTGGGGTAGGCGACGTTAACAGCTTCCCAGTGGCTCGGGATTGTGTTCTAGATTGTCCTGAGATTTTTCCAGCCAAACCCCTGCACTTCATGTACTTTGGATATTTGTGCCCAGCTGTTACTGTTATTTTGATGGTTTTATCATCATCTAATAACTAGCGGGATTCCTTTTTGGCGTTCTTCGCTCCTGCCTGCTTGCCTGAGTCCCAAAGCGATGCACGGTCCCTGGCCTGCTTTCCGTACTCACCGCTTGCTAAAGGCAAGGACACAGACGTCCCCAAGCCCAGGCTCGCAGCCCAATCCTGCAAAACCACACACAGCTCTGGCCATGCGAGCCACCCTCGTGATTTTAGTAGGCAGGAGTTAAGCAACAGCAGAAAAGCCTTTATCTGACTACTCAAGGAGCTGCGGCCCCCACAAGGAATTAGGGCAGCGCGGAAAAGGCCGGCTGCGTGCAGTGCCCACCCACAGAGACGCAACTGCAAGGTCGGGACCCAACCGCATTGCGACATGCCGCAACTGCTACAGGCGGGAGAGGAAGAGCCTCCCTCCTTCGGATGCTGCCCAGGGAACAGATGGGAAGAGGCTCTGTTTCACTCACTGGGCAGCATAGCGGGGCTAAAGCAGCCTCTCCCTCTGCTCAAGTTACTGTTGCGGGCAAATCTTAGACAGTAATGCAACAGCCTTAGCCAGTTTTCTTTCTTAACCTGCAACAGCAATCCTCACCATGAAATGGTGGCTGCGTTCCCACTGCACCCCCTCCTCCAAAGGATGCTCGAGTGCCCGAGCCCTGAAATAAGCCTCATGCAGACAAACGCAAGCAGATCCCAGGGCAGGATCAGGCCTTCAGGTAATGCGTCTTTCCTCCATCACAGTGGCTTGCAAGAAGCCTTAAAAAAAAAGCTGAATTCCAGGATATTCCATTACACCATATAGTCTCAGCTTAAGGTTCCCAAGCATGCCTTTAATTTAAGCTTAATAAAGCTGTTATTGTCCAGTCTTTAATGACTGCTTATTAAAAACATATTTATTGCATATGGTGCTGAGAGATCTCACAGAGAGCCCGAGGCAACAATCCCTACCTCCACCCCGTAGCGTTTAATGAGAGATACATGTGCATGGGGCCGTTAATTCACAGCAAGTATGTTTCTAATAAGCACTCGTGTCTCCGCTGAGGTAGCGTGCGCACATACCTGTACGCGCACCGACACGAGACGTAAATGAAACGCAGATCTCGAAACCGTGCTTCGACAGCATGCGCGGTTGCTTTGGGACAGGATGAAAACACGTTACAGCGCGACACCTAACAACAGTCAGGTTTTGCCCTGTTTTCGTAAGTTTTCAATGATGCTGAGCATGGGTGACGGGCACGGCAGGGTCCAGACCCCACTGCGTCCTCCCTGCTGCCCAGCATCGCCCCCTGATCACACCCTGGGACCACAGGCCTGAAAATGAATTTTATCCTAAGAGGTCGACGGACTCGCCGAGATCCAAAGATAGCATCGGTATCAGGGAGAAAGTCCTGTGTGAACACCGGGCCTTTTGCTTCCCGTAGGCCGAAGATAAGCAACGATCCGATATTCACGCGAGGCGAGCTGGCGTCGCTGAATTTCATGGCTAGGACTTGCAGAAAGCAAAAGCCTTCCGCAGCCCAGAAGCTGCATTTTCAGTTCCATGTCTATCAACAAAGACACTGCTGATTTTGGTACCGTAATCCCCGTTACTCAAACATCAAGATTCTTAGCTACGCCGCAGGTAAGAGAAGTACACGAAGAGGAGGAGGGAGGTGGGGTTACAAGCAACCTGCAGGAACGCCATCTCACCTTGGCGCTCGCCCGTCTGCTCTGTGTGCCCGAAATACCACGCACAATTTGTGTCTTGAGGCACCAAAGGGGACTGGTCCACTACAGGAGAACTGTTTGGGAAGGGATTTACTGTGAATTTTACAGCACTCCGTGCCCAGCAGCCTGCTCAGTGCCTCGGGATCCACCAGCCATGCCAGTCAGCGGCTTATTTTGAGGGGGACGTTTGTCCCTCTTTGGGACCACTAACCCTACCAGATCGCGTCATCTTGGATGCGCAAGACATCGACCCCCATGTGCACGGCTTCACCCACCCGGCCCACTTGTCCCGCTTTATTTGCTCAGCTCAATGAGCCTTGCCGTGTCTGTCAGTGGTTGGGCTTTTGGTGGGGCTTTTTTTTTTTTTGAGGTCTGATTTTTGGAGCATTCAACAACTCTCCCCCACTCCTTTCCCTTTCTGTTTTCCCTCCAAACGGCTTAGCCAGAGGTCGGGGGTAGGAGGGGAAACGCTGCCAGAAAAGCTCGTAACAACTCTCTTTGGAGACAGGGTTTATACGCTCAGCTGTCCCTTGTAAACTAAGCCCTGTGTGAGACTTTTTCCCAAACCTTTCAATGCACCCCCCCCCCCCTCGCCCNGAGCATTCAACAACTCTCCCCCACTCCTTTCCCTTTCTGTTTTCCCTCCAAACGGCTTAGCCAGAGGTCGGGGGTAGGAGGGGAAACGCTGCCAGAAAAGCTCGTAACAACTCTCTTTGGAGACAGGGTTTATACGCTCAGCTGTCCCTTGTAAACTAAGCCCTGTGTGAGACTTTTTCCCAAACCTTTCAATGCCCCCCCCCCCCCCTCGCCCTCAGCCCTCCTGCTTTGCTCACGCTGCGAGTACGCAGAAAAAAAATCCTTTGGTACAAGAATGTCCTTTTGTGCTGCAGAAGAGAGGGGGCAAGAGGGAAAATAAGACAAGCCAGGCTGCAAAAAGGCAGAGCAGGGAGCATCAACGTGGCCTTGGCCGGCCTTTTCCCGAGAGCTGTGCTGGAAGGAGAAAGCTCCCTCCTTCCAGACCCAGGTCTCCCAGATCACAGCGTGGCCAAATACCTGTTGCTCACCACGTCACTACCGTGATACCTAAGTGGAAGTGACAGCACGAGAAGTTTTGCTGGGATCGTTTTCCTGCAGCTGGTGCACTGGGGGGTTCAAGTAATGCCTGAGCACAGACAAGGTCAAGGTCTACAAAAGGAGCAGTCCTTGGTGGGCGCTACTGATCCCGACACAGAGCAGGAAAGGGGAGCTTTTGGGGAGATACTGCTTCTCCCTGGAAGCACGGATGCTTCATTGGCGTTAACCGGGTGATAGCGCACTTGCTTTAGCTGCAGAGGGGATCCGTCCCACTTGCACCCCTCTCCAAGGCTCTTGGTGTGCATGCAAAGGAGAGAAGACAGCCACCGTCCCCGCAGGACCTGACGTGGCCCAAACCCTTTGGAAAAGGGAAATACTAAGCACTTTCTGGCTTGGAGCAGGATTAAAAAAAAAAGCAGAATTTGCTCTGTTGTGGCCAGAGCGGATGTGTCAGCACAGCAAGTCTCAGGGAGAAGGATTTCTGGCTCTGTCTGGGACAAACTCACAGTGCAGAAAAGAGGGTCCCGGAAACGCGTGTCCCTGCTGACCAGATGTGCGTTCTCCGCACACCCAGGAGAAGAAACTCCAGCTAATTCAAGCAAGCCAGGGAGCTGCTGTCACCTCCTTGCCTCGCCAACCCCAAGTGGGATGAAGCACAGGGGAGGGCAGCAGGTGCCCTGAGGCAGCAGGGCTGTGCCAGGAAGTTGGCAGCACCAAGCATTACTCAGAGCATCCTCAGCACAGCCCACAGCCCTTTGCCCCCACCCCCGATGAGCTCAGGAAAAGCTCAAGGCTGGGTGATGCTATCCCAGGAGCCGTCACACCACGCAAAGGCATCGCCACTACCAAAGCAGGTGTGAGCCTCCACGCTGGGGTCTCGCTGTCCTCCCGGCCGCTCGCTGACATCTGGGTGATAGACGAGCACCATTACTGCAGCTACACTGCCTCTCCAGCACGGCCTGGGCCGCGAGCCCGAGTGTTTCGCTCCCTGAGTTAATGGAAATATTATACACATGGAGCTGGCCCCTTCCCAAAGACACTCCTGCCTTGCGCAGGGAGCCACTCCTCACTGCGCTCTGCAGATGGATGCATTGGAGGGGACGGAGGGAAGGAGCAGCCAAGAGCTATTTGACAGGCAGGACGCAGCGCAGAGCGCTCGTCTGCCCTCCTTGACACAGGCTGCGTCTGTAAGGTAGCGGCAGGAAAGCAACCGGCCACCTCCTGCACCCCAGAAAGGCTTTTTGCAAGACGGTTGGGCAAGGGGGACCCCAGGGCTCAGCCGTCACTTCAGGCATGAGGTGCGAAAGCAGCAGGACTCATCCCTTCCTGGGCTGTCTCGCACTGAGGTTCCAACCAAGAGAGATAAACTGCCCCCAATGTGCCACGAGTCCAAGCTTTACATGGTATAACGAGCCAAAATTCAAGACAGCAGAAGAGGCCAGAAAGATTTCTGCCATCAGAGCATCCCTGACAGCTCCGCGATGCCTGCGGCTGTTGTTAAGCCACATGCAACGCAGTGGCCTTCCCTCCCCGCTACCGAGTCCAAACCCAAGGAGGGTCTTGCTTTTATTAAAATGTGTCACATCTTCTATAACCTCTTTGCCAGTTGGACAGCTGCGCTCTCAGGGCAATTATACACATCATCTAAAATGAAAGGTCTTCATTTAATTAGCTTCTTTAAGTGACACGTTTGACAGAGAAATCCAAGCAGACTTCACAGGCGATTTAATGCTCACGTTAGTTCGCATGCACACAGAACATTATCTGAAAGCCTCGGAAATTAACGGCAAGACTGCTGTTGACTTCAGAGGCTGCAAACCAGATGTCGGCACAGAAACGGTCAGAGAGATGGTACGGGGAGCTGCCACCTGGCGAGCACGGGCACCGTGCGGTTGCCAGAGGGGAATCTTCACTTTGGTCCAAAGTCGGTGGTTTTTCTCCCTTACAGAAATAGCACTGCCACGAGTTTCACCAAAATTCGCTTTTTCCTCCTGCTTTTCTCCCCATTTCCTCTACGTGGAAAAGAAACTGGAAAGAGACTTCAAAAAGGGAAAATTCTTTCCCTTCAGCAAAACCTATCCTGAAAGTACATCCGTTGTTCAAAAATCAAGCGATCTGGTGTTTTGTACCAAAACAAACCGAGGTGCCGTTCTGATTCTTTCAACTCCTTCCTCCCAAAATTTGAAAAGCCTAAGTCAAAGCGCAGACTTTAAGCTTGTTTTAGAAGCGTGACAGAAAATACCTCCCATTTCATTACCCTCCACAGCCCATGCTCCGCAGGTGCGAGAGGCAGAAGACGCACAGGGCATCTGCAGAGGGGAAGGTACCACCTCAGGCATCAACACATTGATGAGCACAGCCTTAAAGAAAGCCTCCTTTGCACAGACAAGCTGCGTTGAACCTTCTCAGGTGGTATTATATCCATCCTGCTGGGATACGGTTAGCTGGAACAGCTTCTCTTTCTGCACAGGCAAACGTAATCAGTGCTGAGAGTTAAGAGCTGGTTCCTATACGCTATATTCAATATTTTTTGCCACTGAACAGCAGCTGCAAAAGAAGCAAAGAAAAGTGAAAAGAGAGTTGCCCTTGAGAAACAGATAGGAAAGACACATCTGTAACACTTAAACTGGAAATTACTGGAAAATTTTCAGATTCCACTAACTACGTAAAACGTTTTGAACCATCCTTTTACTTTTTCCTAGCGGACGCTGCTTCTAACAATTCCCAGTTTCTCAGAGAATGAGAAACTAACCCTTCATCTTTTACCGAGGTGCAACCCAAAGTTGTTACCATCGGTAGCACAGCCCCTTAGAGCCCTAGCGCTGGACCGAGACCCTTCCTGCCAGCAAGAAGCAAGCAGCAGGCATCCCTCCGCGATGCCCTTCTCCTGCAGCCCCTTCAGCCAGGGCAGAGCGCTTCGCGTGGTAAGCAGCTCCTTCGCTTTTCCCTCAGCCCCTTCCAGCCCAGGAGGGCAGCCAAAAGTGTCAGCAAGTGAGTTACCAGCAATGGAAAGACTTGTGCCGCTAAGCCCAGCTCCTGGCCCTGGCTCTTACAAGTGACACAACCGTATTGGCACTTGGCCCTCGCTCTCTCTTTAATCTAGAGATCTATAGCCCCCATGGCTTTGCTCTGGAGGTCTCTCAGAACATTGCATACACACACGCTCCTTGGTCCCCTTCTCTCCCCATCGCTGCAGCACTAAGTAGTCTATGGGGCTGAGAGAAGGAAAACAGAGGTGCCTCTTGAAGCCACAGGAGCTGGTCTTAAATCTTGACACTTTTTGCGAGACGAAAAGCTTGGGAGGGAAGAACCAAGCAAAGGAAAGCGGTAAAACCCTCGCGCTTGTCAGGAAGGAGCAGGGAACACGATGCCAGGCCTGGCAAGTTCCTGGCCGTGGGCAGCCTACGGCTGTGGGGGACCGCCCTTTCAAATAGGTACGAAAGGCAGCGCGCCGGAGGCAGCCGAGAGCAAACGAAACAGGAAATATTACGCACTCGTCATTAGTAGGTAATCTGCGCAGACAGGGAGGGCTGCAGGCAGGGGAGGGAAAGGGTACGGGCACGGCAGCAGTGTCAGAGCTGAGACTCATAAGGTGCAAACGCCCCCAGGAGTAGCCTAGAACGGGGTGCATTCGGCACCTGATGATGCCACAGGACTTGAACTGGAAGCATACCTCCAGCAGCAACGACATTAGGACTCCCGGCATGCCACGCAGTCCCTGTATGAAGGCATCAACCCAGATGGTTACCAACGCACCTTTTACTAAGGGTCGTTTCCATTACCTTCCAGCACGCTGACCTGATTTGATGCAGTATCCCACCTCACACTGCCTGCTTCCCTGCGGTTTATACCCCGCTCCCTGTCGAGACAACTGTTGCCTAACTCCAGGTCTGCTGGCTCTAGCTTCCAGCACCAGCCCTTCCTAGCCCATCTGCGAAAGCTCAGCATAATCCGTAAGGCCTGTGTACTTACACGCAGCCGAGGCTGAAGCGAGGAGAAAGTGTTTCAAGCAGATTCAGGAGAGTTCACCACACCATTTCTAAACTCAGCAGAATCCCACGGAAACCTGTCTGTGGCACTTTGGGAGGTCTGTGGGGAGGGAAACAGTCCTGGAAAAAAATAAGTTCAGAAATGTACTGAGCTTGGCTTGGTACGTGGTTGTGCATCAGAACCGGGTAAACGAAGATCTCAGGAAAAGGTTGGTTTGGCTCAAGCCAAAACAAGCTTTTTCCAAAAATGAAAAAAGAAACCGAAAACCAGATCCACGAATAGCCTCAGTCCCTTCCCTGCTGTTTCCAAAACTCCACTTCTTTTGGTGCATTAATTTTTTGGACCTCCTACAGTGAAACAGCCACTGCCGAACATGAACAGAGGGACCGAGAGCACGTTCAAATAAACACTCTCCTTGTGTATATTTGAGTCTTTCATCATGTACTAAGTTTCTGTGTAGGACTCCTATTTGTGTTTGTAAACTTTGAGATAAAGGTACTCAGAGTTTACTTCTTTCTAACATCACACATCCAAATAACCAGGGAGCACAAATCCCATACAGACCTGTTTACCTTTTCCCTGTATTTCTCTTACTTCAATATCCTCCTGCCCAAAAAAAAACAACAAAGCAGCAAGCGAAGGAAACAGAACCCAAACAGCCTTGTTAGCACGATGTCGGTCCACAACAAGTTCAGGGATTCAATCTACAAATCCAGCTGTAAGGCCCCCGAAACGATTGCGGGACTGCCAGCCGCAAGAGATTCATCACATTTAATGATACTTGTATCATGTAATGTAACGTAATGATACCCCCTTCAAATTAATTTAGGTCTTCACAAGCCATTTGCTTTCAAAAGCGGGTGAAGAAAGCTGGCAGCAAGATACACCACAAAAATGCAACTGCTGGGTTCGGTGTAAGCACACGGTCATTGCGTGTTTGAGCCCCGTCTCCTCCCGTGGTGCATAACACGCTGGCAGCCTCATGGCACGTGGCTTTGAGGTGGAAGAAACCCCAAGTAACCACCCAACGAAGAGGAGACAAGGCAAAGCGTGCCCCCATCTATCTTTGCACCATGAAATGCAAACTCAGAAGAGACCGTCTGGAGATGCACATCGGCGTCCCCAAACGTTTCAGCTCAGCCTCCTCTGGAACCCAGATGTTACCAAAAGCATCCCAAGAATCGCATCCAGTTATGATTTCACCTGTCAGCAGTGAAACAGGTCACTCATAGTTTGGTTTTGTCCTGACAGAGACTTACTGCAGTGGACGAAGTCTAACAACCAGCCCAGAACGCAGGATATGTGCAGACCTTCTCACCAGGGAGAAGCGATTTCCACCATTTACACTTCACCCAGGCTACTTCCAGAAGGGTTTTAGGGGAAACACACGGGGCGCAGGCAGCGCACAGCCTCCCTGAGCAAAGGGGACGGAAAAGCTCCTCCTGTGATTGACTCCTTTTCTGTTTAATAATGGAACAAGCAAAAAGAACACAGGAAAAAATAACCACCGCATTCCTTCAAAGAATTCCTCAAAGAGTTGCCTTGAGAATTATACACACAGCAAATCATGTGTGTGAGCTCTTGTTTTATCAAAACCATCCCACTTCCTATGTCAATAGAGAACCATTACCGGTTACATATTTCTGCCCTGTAACTTGATGTCTTGCCCATATTTCTTTGCAGTGGAATCAAAAATGTCTTGCCTGTGAAGCGTGGGTCAAATAATCCGGGTTTTACAGTTGTTGGCAGCTCAGAAATTGGTGGGTTGTTCGGGGTTTTTTCCTTCCCCTCCACAATTGCTCACTTCCTTATACCAACCAGCATCTCTGCCCTTGGCTGTCTCCTCTCTCCAGCAAAGCAACAACCCCCAGTGAAAGCCCCGACATCGCGCACCACGCATCCGGGACTCACAGGTCCCCTCCGATTGCAGCGGGAGCCCTTGGCTGGGGAACCCACGCAGTCCTAAGCGCTCGCAGGTGTTTTGGGGGATGCTCTGCAAGGAATATAATGAGCGACATCATTCCCGAGTAGTTTGCAAACACCTTGAATCAGGCTGAAGCCAGGGTCTAATCCCACCCTCAGAAGCCGCTTCCTCTTGGATACACAAATCAAGAGCAATTTCCCCCAAACCGACGGGGCTACACCAGCGCAGGATCAAACGAGAAGGGGAAGAGACATCCTGCCACATCCCTGCTCCGATTCATTTTCTGACTGCTTCCGCTTTGCCATAGCTTCAGCTCCTATACGGCATCTCTGCAACAGCAGAGCTTTGCTGGCTCGCAGCAACAAATTGGGCTTTGTTAGGTGCTGTTAATTGCACTGTAACTACCCCCGCATTGATGTTTCTCTTTCGAGTGATTTCTTGGTCGCTGGGAACTGCTGATGCTGTGTTTCTCCTCTCAGACTATTTGCTATCATGATATATCTGATCCTCCTCAGCGCGCCTCTGTGCTTTTCCTGCTGATTGCGGTCCCTCCCATTGCCTTTGTAATTCTTTACCTCTGTGCATCAGCAGCGCAGAGGCTTCCTCCGACTTTCAACCAAAGCCAAATCATCCTTGCCCAGCTGGGTCTGCCATTAGTTTTATTTTAGTTTCACATCCGTCTCGCTCCAGCAGATGGGGATGAGGCAGACGCTTTGCCGTGGGGCTGCAGTCAGGCTTCCCGTTCCTCTCCTTTGCTTAGGAAGCGCTGTAAGCAGGACCAGGTTATAAATTTCTCCAGAACGTTTTGAATCTGGAGCAGGGAAGAGTGCAGAGTACCTGGGATCCTAGCTTGGCTGCCTCAGTTGAAGTGAGAAATAAGGACCCCTGTGTTTATTCCCCAGCTCTCCAGGGGCTCTTCCAGTGCTACATTAAGTGAAAACAGATGAGCTGAGTACACCAACCTCAACGTCTCCTTGGGACACGGCCTCCAAACCTCTTGGAAGTCAACATCCTTGAAGGAGCACCCGATTGCCTGAAAGGTGAGGTTATTCCTAACGAATCTCTCCAGGGGAGCAAGAAAAGGGAGGTGGAATTTTTGCACATGCAACTGAAAATCCTGGAGATGGCTTTTGGCTGAGCTGTGCCAATAAATAAGGACTAATTTTTGAGAGCATAACTCATGCTGGTGGGAGATAAGGAAGGAATGCAAGTTCCCTCCGAGACCAGCCTAGGAGAGAGTTATCCTCTGAGATCAGAGCAGAAATCATCAAGTCAACAGCAGAGGCCAGTCACCAATAATAAATCCAACCTCAGCAGAGCAGATCCCGAATCAGCGGAGCGAGGCTCTGTCCCACCCGGCAGGCAGCAGGAAAGCGGGAAGCATGCCAAAGTCTTGTCCCGGCGCAAGAGTTTGGTGTTTGCAACACAAACTCCATTTAAACAGCAGGCCGTTTATCTCTGTTATGAAGCAAATGCATTCCTCCAAGGTGAGCCAACCGGCCCCGCAGATGGGAAAGAGTGCTAGCCCTTCCAGTAGTAGTTTCAGTGGCACTCCTATCTGGGGAATCATCAGGGAGGAGGAATTTGGGTCCAAGTGATTTAAAGCTGGAACGGCTCCCAAGCAGCCTGGTGCTTCTCCACAGCCACGAGAAGCTAGCCTCCTGGTTATCCTGCTCTGGCATGACTTGTGCCTGCTCCTCATTTACCGATGGAGGTTCCCCCAGCACTCTGAGAAAGCGCACTGCAGCTTAGAGAGCCTCACGTCTCTTCCGAAAAGCTAGATCTTCCTTGGCTCTGCTTTGCTTAGTTAAGCTTTTCGATTGGTTCAAATGATCATTCCCTTGGATTTTGGAGATATCAGGTAACCTTTATCCCACCACCTCCAGGCTTGCCTACATCACGCTGTCGACACACAGTACCATCCGGGATCACTCAGTTATTCAGAAACCCTGGAAAACATGAATTAACCTTTTCGCCCTGTCCTTTATACTCTGCTTAAATCGACCTTCTAATTTTCACTGGATAGAAGTTTTCACCAATACTTATCTTAAACAATACTGCAATTCTGGCACAGCTAGTTTGCCCCACCCTATTCCCTTACAACAAGGCGATTCTCAAATGCTAAATAATAAATAAATCCTGACACATATCCAGGTGCCCAGTAGTCATTCTGTAATGAAGAGATCAACTTATACTTGGGACTCTCGACCCAAATTCTATAATCTGAACAGCCTACAGCTTGGGAAATTCTTAGTAACTGTCCTGACCCTTCCAAACCCAAAGTTGAGTTTTAAAGGAATTTAGCTCTTCCAATACTACGTACACACCCAAAAGCCTGCCAAATACAAAACCGCATCCAATCCATGGGTGTAACAAAAGCTGTTCTACAGGATGTTTCCCGTTCCCCATGCTTTTCCACAGAACCCCAGTCTCCAGGGGCTGTGTACACATCTCCCTCTCCTCATCTGTTGTGACGCTTTTTTGGCAGCCAAGCCTTCGCCGCAGCAGTGGGAGAAACGGGCTGACAAAACTCCTAGCGCAGCCTGGTCCCTTCCTGCTTTTTCAGGATGCTCTCTGGATTCACTCTCGCTGCTCTGTGCCTTGCAGTGTCACTGCAGCCAGGTGACATCACGGTCGGGGATTATGAAACGCTCTTCCTTGCTGGCCAGGCGGGGCACGACAGCGGAGAAACACGTATTATGGGGATACAAAGATGTGACAACTACAGTACACAACAGCAATCCTGCTGCTGGTACCACTGAAAATCGCTCCAGCTACAGCAGAGCATCCTCGCTCAACAATGTACAGCCTCCGAGCACGCTGCTTTGGCACGGTACGTAGAAAACAGCTCGTTCTTGTCTCGTCTTTGCTATCAAGTACGGCGAGGACTAAAGGGAGCTCCAGCAAAGCAGCAGCTTGTTAATGTCGGAGGGCCAGTGGCTTGTCTTGCTGGATGCCTCTTTCTTGCTCCACATGCGTCTCAACTGCTTCTAGGATTCTGCCCAACACCTACTACAGGCTTGTTGACACAGAACGCTAAGGAATAGTCACCTGAATCCTCCTGGCTTGTATTACCTTGATGGTATCAACCTCCGGTGTGGGGCTATATTCAAACCTTCATTCGCTTTGGGAAGCCTGAGGTTTACACAGGCCTCACATGCTCTGACCGTCCCTCTTGGATTAACACCTTCAGTTAACTCAGGAAAAACCTTTGCTAATGTTTTGGCACAGGCAAGCCAAGATCTTTGCTTCCTTTACAGTGTCAGACACAGCAGGACATTCAAGGACAATGTTAGTTGAGCATTAGACCTTGTACTGGGTCAGATCCCCTCCCCAGCTGTGTCTTCTCTCCGATGGGAGCAGCACCGAGCTGCAGCGAAGCCAGAGAGTCAAGCAGTCCCAATTTAAGATCAGGTACCTGTCTATGAGGGAAAAACAGCACAAAGTCCTGCGCCAGAGGACTCGCAGAAACAGAGGGAAAAGAGGGCTGGGGGCTGAGTTTTCCTCCAGCTCCCCTAACCTGTCCATACGGGGACCGAGGAAGGGACACCGCAGACCTCTGGAACGGGGGAGCCGAAACCGAGCCCTTCCCCACGGATCAGACCACGTTCCCGGAGCAGTCGCTGCACCTGCTCTGTATTTATAGACCACTAGTGGGAAAAAGTCAAGGCAATGGGACTGTGGAGAAAACAGGGTGGGAAAATCCAATCTCAGCTATGCAACGCTGCATTTTTCTACGAGCATATCAAATAAAATCTTCTATATTAAACCAAAGCCACATTGCTGAAATCCTAAGGGGCTAATCCAGTTTCCTATCTAATCCCGTATCTTCCCAACAAATCTTCTAAACAGGCTCAGAGATGCACTCTAAGTAAATGGAAAAATGTAAACAAAACTCACAATAAGCCTTTAGCGCACGTGTCTTAAAAATTATAAATGAAAGCTTCCTTGACAGTGAGATATCTGGGATTTTCACATATCAGAAAGCGTGCTGTTGTAAGCCTGTTACCCAGTGCATTGTCAATCGGCAAAGGGGCAATTCTGCCATAGCAGGCACTGTGAAATCTGTTTTTGGAATAGGGATATGTATATTCATGGAATTCACAGCACCCACGAAGCTAGCAAATTGAGTTTCAGCATCAGCTTTCCCATGGACCGTACCCTCTGCCCGACACAGTAACTGCTGTCGGCTCACTAACGTACTTGCAGGAGCAGCTCATTTCAGCAGAAACTCCAATTTTAGAGCACTGGGCTCTTCCGCGGACCTCAGCTCCCAGAAGCGACTCTGTGGCCAGATCTTGCTAGCCGTCAGTCAGCACATCCCGAACGACAGGAAAAATCGCCTGCATCTGTTACCGAGAGCCATATCTCTCCATAAGAACAACAACCTCATGCGAGAAGGGAAGGAATACTTCTTGGGACACACATCACTTAAGGCGTACCTCAGGCTCAATGAACTGTCTTCCCAGTTTCAAATCCATGTTGTTAATTCCAGTGGGACCCTGCCAACATGACTGAGGACCCCACCCAGCCCCCCACCTGGACCGCAGTGCCTCCCAAGTCACTTTTTCCAAAGCCCCTTTCCCCTATTCACCACCCTGCCATAAAAAACCTGCGAACACCCAACATTAAAAACCTGCTGGGAATGCACTGGGATTTGTAGCAGCAAACACCGGCCAATGTGTCAGAGACATCACCAAATAGCTATGCAAAGAGCTCTATTTTTAAACCTTCGCCTTGGCTACCTATTAACTCCTTTTCTTCTGGGACGAGGCGCAGAGATTCCTCTAGGTTCGCAGAAAGCAACAGCCCCAATTCCTGCCTTTCAACCTTTACGATTTGTTTTCATCTCCGGGAGGGAGAACTGCAGCCCCCTGGACTCCATTTCAAGGCCTGGCTGTGTTAGTTTTGGACAGGTCCTGAGCCGTTTCATACTTTGCACTGGCACAGACTTGTTATACCAGCTGCTTAACAACAACACACCTGTATGCAAGCTGGGTCTGGGGGCTGCGAAGTAACCAAGCAGCAGCCTTAATTATTGCAGGGTGACACAGTGATGTCGGCATGACCTCATGGTTTACTTTAGCCGGATGATCTGACACGATGAAGAGCACATGTTTTCTCAGCTGTCCATGGTCCCTCCAGGAGAGCGGACTGACCTATGGGCTAAACCTCTGCTCCGGAGGTGGACACCTGTATGCAGGGACTGGAGCCATCCGCCCATCCTTAACGAAGTCGCATCTCTTCCCTGTTGATGTATAATCGGTTGTCCTCTTGGAAAGTTTCACTGAAAGTGGTTTGGGTTTGGTTTGGCTTTCAAAACCGATGAAAAGATGCTAAAATCTCTCTTTTGGAAATCTGCGCCTTACTACGGCTGCCTGCAAGAGGCCAGGAAGCTACAAACCCAATGGCATCCACATAAAGGCTGGGAAAACATCTCTGCGGCAAGCCGAAGGCTCGGGCAGGAAAATATGAGACACATTTACGTAATAATTATAACTCACACTCGCACAGAACCTTTCAGCAGGGGATTAAAAAGCACTTTGCGAACATTATCGACCACAACTCTTCTACGAGGTAGGTATGATTCCTCCTTTCTCTACAGGAGGAGCCAAGGCAGGGAAGGGTGTTTTTCCAGTCCACATTTTCAGAAGACAGCCTGCACGTTTGGAGGCCTGGGTGTCTGGACGCTAAAACATGAAGTTACAGGAGGCCTGACTTCCCTGCTGGATTCAGCACCTCCATTTCAAAGAGGTGACAGCTCTGGTCGTGATCATCGGTACCCTCATGAACAGCTCTGAAGTGTCTGGAGACAGGCAACTAAGGGGCTCATGCACCAAAGAGCAGTGGCCACTTCTACAACTAACGTAAGAAACTTTACAATTAGGACTAGAGTTCAAGAGTTGTAATGACCAAAGCCTGGGTATAGATGCATGATTACAGCATTATTATTCTGCTAACTAGGAAAAAAATAACATGGTTTTTCAGCCTTCCTGCTTTAGGGAATAACCAGATGCACTTTGTAGCACAGTTCATCCCATCTTCATTAATATTTAGATCAACAGATTTTTGCTCTTCCCCCAAAAACTAACTACTGTAGTGGAAGACACCAAACCACACCGGATGCAAAAAAATTTGGAATTAACTCACTTAGAATGCTCCAGAAGATCAACTCCTTCCTCTTCCCTTGCAAACGAGACTTAGGACAACACAGAAACCAGGAGCTGCCAACGTGAGGAAGGAGTCACAATTGCTCTCCCAAGCCATCTCCTAGACCCTTGGCCATATCACAGGCACGGGGGTTTTGAAACGGTCCAACACGGGCCCTGGAGAAGGAGCGGTTGTTTACAGCCTGCTCTTGGAAACCTTGAAAAGCCATGGGAAATCTGACATTCAAACACATCATGGCCAAGAGGAAGGGTGGCTTGCTGCAAGGGTTAATTCACTAGCCCTGCTCCCAACACAAACATCTACAGACCTCAATTATGCTACCCATGTTTTAAGAGGGCCATAAAACATATATTGCATTGGCAAGATAGTCAAAAGCACCCCTGGGACTTGTGCTCTGAACTCCTTAAAGGGGTTTTCACTTGATTTTATTTTTCAGTTGGGTTTGGTTCATTTTCGGAATTTTTTTTTTTTTTTACTTCACCAATACATCTGTATTATCATGAGGCATGTACCCAAGCTCTGGGAGATTAAAGAACTTGTATCTGTAAGTACTCTACCTATATAAATAGATCACCCTGGACCCGAGGTATCATCTGCAAAATACCTCACTGGGTTGCTTTTGAAAGCTTTGCCCTAGACCACTCCAGGCTCAACAGTTTCCCCCAAATTTCAGCACAGCTGCTCCTCAGGCATGCAGAGTAGCCTTACAATGTGGCTGTATTCAGAAAAGTAACTGTATAAAAATGACACCTCATTACCACAAACATCTGCCCCATATGTTTCTGGTGAGTCATATTCGCTGCGTTTACAGAGCAGAAACACAAACACATGTTTTTACTCCTCTGACCAACACACAGTGCCAGTGCAGCTCGGGGAAAAGCCCGTGCGGGTCTCTGCTGCCTTGCGTTGTCATCACAAAACGTCCGGCTCCGCAGTCCACATGGTAACAAAACCAACAGCCTCCTTCCCCGTGCAACACCCTTCGCTCTAACGAACCCTCTTTACTCCTTTTGCAGATAGGGAAACAGAGGCATAGGGGTCCAAAAGAATTCTCTAAAGGTCAAGAACAGACTGATGAAAGAGCTTTTCATAATATTCAAGTGCCAATGGCTGCAGCAATAGGGGTTGCAAAACTTCAGGTATTTTTGGTATCACCATCCCCTTCAGAAATCCGCAGCCTCTAGGTTTAATAGTGTGTTATCGCATTAGGCTAAGCATGAATGATAAGCAAGGAGGCCTGCTGACTAGCTTTGGGAGCAGGTACTGTTATTGGTGTTTACTAGAGAGGGGAAACTGAGGCACGAACCCACAACGAGCAGTTGCCCACCGTAATTTTAGACAAGTTCAGAGCTCAACACACAGGAGTACTGAGTGATGCCAAAATACAGAACAACCTACACAAGGTGCCTCTGCTTGAGCAGAAGATGCAACCGTTTCAGTTTAGGGAAACAAAAGGAGTCTCATAACCCAAACTGCCTGACAACACCGTGTTCTCCCGCACGGCAACACAGCTGAACGAGCTCTGAAGCTTTCCCAAATTGGGAAACAATTAACGGCATCAAAAGCCAAACTGAGGTCCCCATCTGCACCCCCAGAACGCCCCTATCTTCAGAAGTACTCTCTGGGTAAAAGCATAGCAGCGCAACACCGTTTTTGTAACGAAACGCCTACTCCAACCTTCATCTACACCACAGAGCGACCAAGCAGCACGTACTGCCTTTGCTGAAGCTGGGAAATCTGCAAGGGAAACGGACGCGCCAATTACGACTAATCCAGGTGTTCCTAAACCTCTGCGCAACACAACACCGAGGGCTGGACCCAGACCTGTGGCAACACGAGCATTACAGGTTGGGCTCACCTTGCAGCGATGGCTCAGCGGTTGCTTGCTGACTGCACCCATGCTGCAGGGTTGCAGTGAAGCACATGAGATACCCTCCGCTCCAGTTTAACCAAGTAATACGAGATTATCCATCACTAAAATGCACCCAAAGTGCCTGCTTCACCCCTGCAATGGTTTTATCTTACAGTGCCAGGAACTAAACATCCTGGAAAAAGCCTCAAGAAATGTTTAGTTTCAACAAAACACTCGGGACCTGCACGACCTGACAAAGCAAGCCCTGTTCAGCAACAAGCGCATCTTCAAACGCTCTGCTGAAAACAGGCCCTGAGGTCACCTACTAGAGCACCAGCACGGCAGCATTTTGTCACAGCTTAACACATCAAGTCAGCTATGAGTTACTTGTTAAGAGAAAAAACACCCCCAGCCCCCCCTCCCAACACTGCGCAAAGGCTCCAGCGCAGTCCTGCCTCCCAGTTGGCATCAAAGGGCAAGCAAAAGCCAGGACAAGGCAGTTTTTCAGGCTGAAAAGGACTACAGCACAAGCCCAGAGGTTCTTCTGACCTACTCTTCATCACGTGTTTCTCATTTTGACCTTTCCTAATTTTGTACCCCCCCATCCACTCGCCATGCAGGGTGGCCACACAACCTCTGAGCTTTGACGGTATCCAGAGCCCATCTGCGATCATGCTTTGGCATCTATGTACAGTCTCAGTCTCTTCCAGCCAAAAATGGCACGCAGGGCACAAGCTCTGATTAGGAAAAGCTGTTCCCCAACGAAACACAATTACAGGACAACTGGTGGATTTTGCCAGGAAGAGTTTATTTGGGGTTTTTTCAAAACAAAGCTAAACCAGAAAAATGTGTGATTTTTATTGGTGGTGAAAGGCGCTGGATTTGCACTCACAAAGGAAGCACGGGATTGTGAAATGAGCTGGGGAGAACTGATTTCCCTATCTGATGAAGTTTTGCAGTATCTGGAATTTCTTCACATCCACACCACAGGAGCAAGAACTCAAATATTTTATTTCTTTAAAGGATTTTACATTAGCTTTGGTAACAGAATTATCAGCTTCTGACTGTAAATCAGAATATCCAACTTAAGAACTGTCAAAATTAAAGCATTCATATTTCTCCCCTGCGATTTTTTTGGTACAAAAACCTCAAGTTCCCTACGGGAATTTTCAGGGACTGAGAAACATTTAACCAAAATCCCTCTGGAAGAGGCTAGTAACCAGAGGGGTAAGCAAAATCCCAATTTCACATCTGCAGACAAGTACACCAGGAAGAACTAATCCTGGGCTTACATTGTCTTCCCACCTCTGATGGTGCAATGGCCTGTGCTATTATACCGTAAGCTGTTAATGAAGCCTGGGTTTAAACACCCACCACCCTACTAGCAAGAGGGCACCGGCTAATACGTCATTTCAGAGAAATGGGAAGAAGGAAGCAAATCTCTGCACTAATAGTGGGGCAGAAGGTGATGACAGGGGGTAAAGACAACCTCTGAACCCAACTCCCTCTTAGCTAAATCATCACCGACTTCAACTTCAGAGTCTGTAACAGCAGCTTCAGCTGACAGCTCTAGCAAATCATGGTATACACGTGTGTCTCAACTTGCGCTTCCATTACAGAGGCAAAAGAGCATGCAAGCAAATCCTGTTCGATCAGAAAGAAAACAAAAGTGTTTTGCTGGGCTTCCAGCACAAGTTCTGCAAGTCAAGGAACCCCATCGCAGGGTCTCTGCGGCCCTTTCTCCAACACCCCTCGTGTTAGTCAACACACGAGCACAGACCAAGCGCGGGGATCTATGGTTTCAAAGCAGACACACAAAGCCAGGGTCGCTTTACCCCATCAGACAATGTTCTCTCCATCATTTATCTTGGCCAGTGAAGAACTTGCACTCTTGATAAATTTTGTTTAGGAGAGAGGCAGTGAATTCCAGGCCACAGAGCTCTGACAGGACATGTGGATGGAAATCACCATTGCTGAGCATGCAACATTGCTCGGAAGTCTTCTGCAGAGAAGTCCCCAGAACTGCTGGACTCTTCCCAGGGCACAGCCAGTTGCACCAAAACTTTAGCATCACCCGACAAAAGCCGTGCTGCAAACAACGGGGCTGTGAAAGGAAGAATTTAGGCGGTGCCAGGATGCCATTGTTCCAAAGAACCCGGACACCGCAAAATACCTTCCCCAGTCATGTACAAACCCAACCATTTTGCAAGAGCCTCCTGTGAGTACATATACTCATTTACACTCTGTTGTTATTATTATACATGTTATTCTCCATTGGTGATGAAATCCATATGTCTGCTTTTCCCTTCGTTCTTTCTACATTACTGAGGCTTTGATTTATTTCCTGGCTTTCTAAATTGATTATTCAGAGCCATATAGGAGGAAGAACATGATACTAGGGACAAAGACAAAGTCATCAGCAAAAACAAAGGGCAAAAAAACATACCATGGTGCCAAGTATCACACATCTGTAGTGTCTCTCTACAGAGGTGGGGAAAACATCGAGCCGTTCCCCGAAATGAAACAGACAGGGATTTATTGCAAGAACTACGGTAAACTAAACTATTGGGCAAGGGTTAAGAAACCGAGGACCTGATCTTATAAACACTAAAGCACATACTTAACTCGATTTCGACATCAAAGGCGACTCACGTGAGTAAAGTTATTGAGCATGTGTTTGCAGGGCATGAGGGGTTAGCGTTACAGTCATAAAAGTCTGAAAAGGCTGGGATAGAGAACGCAAATAAGCAAGGAGTAAAAATAACCAAAATAGAGAAAGCTGGCAAGGAAATCTTGGCAGCTAAAATAATAATAGTAAAAACCTCACATAAATTAAAACATTGTTAACATTATATATGCGAGAGATCATCGATCTGCTTGTTTGCCAGACAGAGCAATGAGACCGTCTTGCTGTTGGGACCTTTGTTCTTTATCATCCCTCTTGTTGCACGTCTAATATTGGAGCCTTGTATATGAGAAAACAGCTTTCTTCGCTTAAATCTTCTCACCCAAGTAGGACAGCCTGCAAAGCAGGATGACTGCAGGAGCAGCACTGAGTCTTCCTAACAGGACCTTCTCTTCCTTCTTGTGTCATTTCTGCTGTAACAGAGCCTGACGTCAACATGCAGATGGAGCAAAAGGCTG
The DNA here is from genome assembly GCA_013398225.1 of Steatornis caripensis. NCBI lineage: Eukaryota > Metazoa > Chordata > Aves > Caprimulgiformes > Steatornithidae > Steatornis > Steatornis caripensis. Next base: position 221,386 of record VZSC01014153.1, read on the forward strand.
TTTCAAGCTAAGACTACTTATCTACATAGCAAAAGCCAAGCTGACCACCCGTCCTATTACTTTTGCATCACTGGTAGAGCGTCTGCAAGTTCCCACTGTAGGTGAGGATCACGCATCAGCCCATCCCCAGTAACGTCAACAATAACAGCAGACCCGAGCGAGCCTTAAATGCTCCTGCAGGTACCGCACCACAGCCACCGTGGGCCACCTCATCCTTTGAGGGCCCAGCTGTCATCTTCTAGAAAACCTCAGAAAAAGAACGCATTGCAGAAAGCTTATTCGCAGTTCAAAAAATGCACTTTCAAATGGTGGACTCCTGCCTGCTTCCAAATGGCCCTCTCCAGCAGAGAGGAAAACCCTCACCCGTTACTGCCCTTGTCCAACTTCTGCCAGCTCAGAACAAGAGTGACACTTTGAAACGTCAACCTCGAGCTGGAAAAACTTAGAGGCAGCAAGAAAGCGAGGAAAAACCCACTTATCCACAATTTGCGAGTTTCCTGTGGGAAAATTGGAAGTTTTTTTGTGGACGGCTGTCAAAAAAGGGATTTTTCCCATAACTAACTTTCTTTCAGGGGAAATGCTGGAGTTGCAGCCAGCTCTACTCTAAAGCTCTTAGGTTTCCAGTATTAGGCTGGGAATATAATAAAAAGAAGTGTCTTTGGAAGAGCGCTGGTATTTCTAACTCCTAATAGAGCTGATTTTAGGACCCGCATGAACAGCGATTAGTAGTTTGTAAAAACACTGTCAATAGGAGATACAGCAGCACAGATGAAAACCGACAGTAGGAACTCTGGAGTGCAGTTTTAGCTCCCATTCCCGTCTCCAAGCTATTTCCTCTGCCCTATTTCTTAGAGGCAAATCATGGATTATTCTCAGAGAGGTGAGAAAGCTTCTGTAGGTGTCCGTCTCTGCTGTTCAATGTCCACTTAAAAGTATGGTCTACCAAACTTCGGCCAAGGAGCTTGACCACTTTGCTTTGTCAGCTACCTATTCATCGACACTGCTCCCTGTGCTCAGCTATAAACACCTACCCCAAACCACTCAGCAGCCAGATGTCCAAAAAAACAACCCTGATGTACAGGTCCCCTCTTAAGGGAAGCTGTGGGAGCTGCTCACCATTGTGGCTGCTGGCAGAAACTGCTCTCCTGAAGCCATTCCCCCCCGGTTTCTTTATCCTGTTTTGGATTGGGTTGAGGTCCCACCAGCTCCCCGTCGGGCTGGGGGAGGTCTGCTGCTGGCCCCTTGGAAGCACATGTGCAGAAGAGGCAGCTTCTGCTGGTTATCGCGCATCAGCAACTGCCATTTCTGGGCCTCGCTCCTCCACCAACTCGTTCTTAACAAGGCAGCAAGTCCCATTTTAAGTACTTAGGGATGAAGCGCTCACAGCCCAGATACCAGAGGACAGCCCTCTCCATTGCTGCACACTAACAGAGCAGGGGTTGACCGAGATCCCCATTTCCTCTATTTTAAGCAAAGTCAGATCACCGTGCTAGGAATTTAATCGAGAAACTCGTTTAGAGTTTCCTCCCCACATTTATCCACTGGGAAAAGCTAACAAGAGTGGAAGAAAGTAAAGCTGGCCACAAAAAGAAATTCCAGTTTTGTTCAAGGCAAACCCTTGCTGTCCCGCACTAGCCGAAACGAGCATCCCATAGCACTGCACTCCAATAAAGCCCAAGGCATGTTTGCTAGAGCAGTCCATCTCAGACAGTCGATACCTAGGCACTAGAGCAGCACAAACTACGTGCAACAAGCAATGTGGTGCACTTTTATCCCCAACTTCTTCCAGCAACCGTTGACTTCCTTCCTCTACTCTTGAACTGTCTGGGTTTTCAGCTTTAGGTACCATACCCCATACTCAGAACTGGCAGGAAGATTAAAGAAGACCGAAGCGCTTGTCTTCTTGAAGCATTGCAAAGGGATCGTGTAATGGCTAATCCCTCCCCCCATCACTTATTATTACAAGAAAACTAAATTGGCTTGGAATGAGGAAAGTCTCTTTTTTCATCTTAAGATTGTCTCCACTTACAATCTACAGCGTAACGTTAAACCTCTCTCTCCAGTAATGCTAGCCCCGCTGGGCATCTGATCTCACCAGCGAAGAGCCATCCCACCAGAGCCGCGGAAGTGCCGGCAGACAGAAATACAGGATCCAGACTTCAGCTCCACGGGACAGGGAGACTACCTTCTGCTCTGATAAGACACAGCAGAAGGAAGAAAGAGCCTTAGGGATTTTCAAGAGTCTGTGAAGCCTTACAGCTGGATGAGAGTGCACAAATACAAGGCTCGGTAGTTGGAGCTGAAGAGCTATTGCAAGAGAACACGTCTCTTCCCTTGGAGATACCATCTGGGCCACTAAACAGTAACCTGAGAGGGGCTGTGGTTACTGAACTATGCTAGATAACACCCTCATGCGGTCACTAAGACCTAGACCCACCCTTCTCCAATTGCTGTCCCTGAAGTCTAACCTTTTTCCCGGGAATTTATTTTTTTTGCAGAAAAGTTTGCTTGCCCTTCCCTGTGGCTAGTTTGTTGCAATACGCTTTTGTACGCGCACCGACGACGGCATCCTCTCTGCTCCTTGAGAGGTCACAGCCATTTGCACACACCCTGAAAGAAACCCCGCAGCATCCCCTTATACTTCAACCATTACAGGTATAAAGCACACAGTACCAGCAGCGTTGAGATTTACCAACACTTAGCAAGGGAAGAAATGTGACTAGATGCAAGGTTGGGATAAATAGAGGGAACCTGTTTGCCTCGCTGTTGCGATGAACAGGCATGATCAGACACAAGGGACCCCCAGCTCCCAGCCCTGTGGTCTGTCCGGCCTGGGAATATCAGTAATTTCGCCTGCTCCGTGGCTTCTTGCCATAAATAAAAGCAATCACGCTTCAGGGGCCACGCTTTCTTCCCATAGACGAGCTGCCTCTGCACATTCCCAAACAAAGCATTACACTATGTGAAAAGAAGGCACGAGCCCTGCAAAGCCCATCCCGCTGGCTAAGACAGGAAATATCTCCCATCATCTCAGCTAATCCTCCACCGATACAATGAGAAATGATGTCCAACAGCCGCCAGAAGGTTATTAAGCGAAGAACAAAAATACTGTACCGCCCATTGCAACAGAGCCAAAGGCAGTAAAATGGGAAATGCAAACTGCAGCCAATGGCTGGAAGGAGGAGGGGGGCGAGGAGAAGCAGCGAACTGCAGGCAATGCCTTCAGCAAAGCCCCGGCGTTGGAGGACAGGTGGCTCGAGGACATAACAGCTTAACCCCAGCTCCTCAGGAGGCCATACCATCCTTTTTGCTGCACCGGCGCACCCGTTCTGCTGGAAAGCCGGCTTACGTGCCTGCCAACTTGACAAATACACCGGAGAGGGGAAGAGGACCGAAGTAAGGCTGGCGCACTGGTGTCGAAATGGGAGCAGACCTGACCACACAAAGCTGCCGGATACGAGCCAGGTGACCGAAAAGGTCTCCCCGGCCACGCAAGCTCAGGTAACACCACGTTCCACAGCAACATGCCGGCTGAACATTGCATTCTCTGTACGCTCAACAGTTTCTCCCCTTAGGTTCGGCTATAATCAAAGGACACACAGGCCGTGGCTTGGGTTTACAGTACGCTCCAAGACCTGCTTCCAGCTAACAGAGCTCCTAGCAACAGGAGGCATCGCTAGCAGGGTCCTACCAGTGCTTCCTCCCACAGAAACACTATTTCCCCCCTTTTATCAGCACATTTGACAAACAGACTGGCTCTAGCTGCCAAGGTGGAACCAGAACAGCCATTTGCTAACACTTTGCCGATTACATTCAGCGAGCCGATGCTGCTTACATATTTCAGCACCAGGATATTAAGAGCTCTGGGTTACCTGGAATAACCATGCACATCTCAGCACCAGCAAGCCAGCTGCTTTTAGGAGCACGGCATTTGAATGCCGTACCAAAATGCTCGCAACACCTCCCCACTGCTCCTGTCGCCTGGTGATCGAAAAGGACTCTGAACTCAAACAAGGCATTCGGATGGACAGCACTGAGGGGAAACTTGGCACCCGCTTCAATACCAGCCTCCAAAATACATTTCCCAGGTTGAATAACTTGTTTTTAAAGGCAGCATTCCTTGAGATTTTTTTTTTTGTTTTCTAACAAGTGCACTTAAGGCAAATAGATTGAACTCCTGCAGAAGCTCCTGCTGTTCTTACATCTTCCACTTCTATTGTTCTCCGAGTTCACATACACAGCCCCATCACGCTGATTCCACGGCAAATCTTACTTTATTCATCAGGAGAAAAATATTCCACAAAAAAGGTTTAGACTCAACTTGTTTTTTCTTTCCATGTGACAAGAATAAAAATCTCTGACTTGGTGCCTGAATTCACATTTTCAGCGTTCACACAAAAGCAGTGTTTTGAAGTTTCGTGTTTTATCTCAGTAGAAAACACCCACACTGTAAAGCCCACCTTTATCATCCAGATGTTCCATTTGACCTTCTCAACACACCAAAATCTCGCTCCCACCCTAGACAGCAAACCCTCCCACCACCGACTGCTATGCCACCCTCAGCCAAGGAGACGCGTTAGCCAACCGTGCCAAGTGATGCCAGATGATGAGGTGCTTTAGCTTCAGTCATCTGCAAAGCCGTTAGTGACAGAGAATACTAGAAAAAATTATTTTTTTTTTCAGTCAACAGCTTGCAGACACCCCCGGATGCCCTCACACACGTAATATTTTATCAGCTCTTCTATATCTATGCTGGTTTACACTTCTCTCCCTCTAGCCAGCAATTCTTCCGCTGCCACAGAACAGACCTTGGATTCAGGAGCGCTGTGCTCTGCAGTGGCTTGCAGTGATGGAGCAGTGCCGAAGCAGTGCTGCTTGCCAACCCCAAACAGCTGAAGCCAGACTTAATCCCCTGATAGACAAAGGCCTGGGAAACAAACGTAATGGGTTTGAATTTGTTGTTCGCTTACATTTTTGATAGCTAACACAGAGATGTTGGCACCCTGCGGAACACAGTCTCTCCTTGGTGAGCTTTTCATTTCTCTCGCATCCATGCAGTGATATTAACAGATATCCTCACCTCAGGGAAACATTCCTTTTGCGTGCTTGAGAGCACACTGACTCATTTCCTGCTTCACAGCACCACCGAGCATTCGTGTTCCCCCCAAAACACTTGAGAACACCTATGGATAAGTTTGGGCTCAGATGCACGGCAAGATAGCGTCGGGAAATTAAAGTCTCAATGCTTAACCCCCCCATACTCCTGCCCTTGAACCGGTGCCTGAATCTCAGCTCCCCAAGCAACTTCCATCTGTCCAGATGTGAGGGCAACCAGGCACGTTGCGTTCGGTTTTGCAGTCAGATGCTTGCAGAAGTATTTGGGGAGACCCAGGGACTGATTGTCTCCGAGCACAATAAATGCCTGGGTCTCTTTTTCGGCAAGGCTGAGCTCCCGTTGATTCTGGTTAGAGTTGCACATTACCAAAAGTTCGGCCGCTTCACTACAGCTCAGCGAAACACATGAATGTGTGATCAAGCCTGTGACTGGGCCCCCTCGGTGGCACCACAATTATGCTAATAACGATAATAAAAGAGGATGTTCCCTCCCAGAAAGTTTATAGTCTGAAGAGACAGCCAGACAAGACCGGAGCAAAGGATTATCATTATCACCAGTTTCTGTGACTCAGAGGGGTTTACCCAGAAGTCACACAGACTGCAATAGTGCTGGGAAGGAGCTCAGCATCCCAATTCCCACACCCATACCTCCCACGTGCTGCCCTTCAGCAGCCCTTCTCCCTACACCTTCCCCACTAGTGGGACCATCCAGGTTTGGAGACTAAAGCTATCTTTTAGAGGGAAGAGTCCTGCTGCTACTTAAGTTATTATCAAAACCTCCAAATGGTTTCAAAAATACACAAGACGCTTGACATCAGTGTCTGGTTTATGACAAATCCGAGCTCAGACATCTTAATTTCTGCACACAGGATACTGCAAACTGTTCTATAACACATCATTAAAATCCTACGGGAACACTAAAGTGATTACACCAAAACTGAAACACCCAACACCTTCCAGGAAATCTTAAAGGTGTTTTCCTTTAACACACTCAACAAATCCTTCGCAACAGAGAGTGACCTGTTCCACTGTTTGGGTATTATAGTCCCACTGTGGACTTATTACCAAATTTTCCACTTGAGTAATACCGAGTAGGTGGCACAGAGGGAACGCACATCCTCGTTTCTGATCGGGCTTGAGATCTGCCACAGGCTCCAAACTGGCAGAGTGAAGCAGGCGAGCCCTACCTCCACTGTGCCATCAGAAGTCTTCTGCCCTCCAACAAGGGCCGGTACTCGAACTGGACAGCATGCGAGTTCTGACGCTTTGGGTGCTACTGGGTACCTTCATTGCTTGGGAGTGGTCCGAGTTCAAATCCCACACAACTCTATCCTCACCTAGAAGCTGCTGTTACTGTTGAGCAGACTCATTTTCTCCTGGTAGACTTAGAAAGAAGGTGGTTTCCAGTGGAGGTTGCTCCCTATTAAACTGTCGGAGTCATTCCAGGGCTTACAGCAGGAAAAGAACAAGTTTGCTACATGGGGATGGCTTTTATTCAAAAGTCTGATGACTGGACTCCTCATGCAGAAGTTTCATCCGTACAAAGCTCCCAGAGGAGTCAACGGAGAGGCGTAAGGTGCCGGCAGGCAGTGCACGCCTTTGTTATTCTCCATCGCTCCCTGAAGTTCCTTGTAAGTCTATGGAGAGCCCAAGACCCACGTATTCCTGACTTGGACACCTAAGCATGTATGCACAAAGACAAGCCCCACCATCCCAGCCTACGCTGGCAACTCCTAGAAGTGACAGCTGACAGCACGCTAATGCTGAGTTTGAGGACTTGCAAGAGCCCTGTTTATCCATCCCAGCACGATACTTCTCTTTATTTGCAATAAAAAGCCACACACGACCCAGGCCTCGGTCCACTCCAAACCCTCCCAGGCAGAGCTGTTAGCTGGCCAGTCTTCCTTCCTCTTCTATTTATGCACCTGGTGATTTACATGCAAGCCTTGTCCATGACAAATTATATCCAGGGCTGGTTCCCCACCCAGAAGGGAGGGCGTTTCCACCGCGACAGTCACCTCAAATGCTCATCTCATCCTCCGGCAGGCTCACAGCGCCTCCCCGACTGGCAGCACTGACACATGTATTCCCCTCGCCCATCACGCAGAACCTCAGGGATTATGAAACACTTTGGGTTTGAGTGTTTTGTTTTTTTTTTTTTTTTCCCTCAGGCCTGGCAAAATCTCACTTAATAAGGCTTGCTGTTTTGGCAGCAAACCATTAACAACTGTTCCGTGTCTGGTTTTCTCCTGCTTACATTTACCTTTTAGCAGCAGTCTCCAGACTCTGTTTCCCAAGTTAGAGAAAGGTCCACAACGTAGTGCCAACAACCTTCGAGTGGAAGATATACAACAGGTTTACTCTTCCCTATCCTCATATCTGGTTACCCATCAGGAAAGGCAATTCGACTGCCTGGTTGAGAATAAAGCACCAATAATAACCATCATTCCTCCACATTTTACTTGTTTTCTTCTATGTCACAACAACTACTTAAGTAAACATCAGGCAAACAACTACGTAACTCAAGCATTCAATTTCAAAAGGGTTTCTGGAGTCATCACAAGTACCACAGGTCACCGGGGTAGAGTTTCTTTGCATTGACACTGCCACATGTTTATTTGCAAGATGCTCACAGGGCAGATTTATGTGAATTGGGCTCTATGCTGAACTCGTCCAATACTTCTAACTCCGCATCTATTAAATGGGGGCTAAAGCCCGGGGCAGCAGGTATTCAATTAATGCCGAATCAGAAAAGCCAACAGAAGCATGCAGGGAAGCTCTGGGCATTTTTAATTCCCAAGCAGTTCACCTGTCGTACTGTAAAGCTTACGATCTCTATGTACGTCTTCAGGAGAAGGCCGGCAACTGGCACACAGGCCAACGGACTGAAGCAGACAGAAAAGCATCATTACAGGAACCTGGAAGCCACCTCTGCTTATTATTGAGCAGTTATTGAGCTTCCATTCTGCACACAGTTGCTTTTCACCTACCAACACCGGCAGAAAAAGGTCTCTCCCAGATACTGCTCTATTTCAAGACATTCAGGAAAGAACTGTGATAAAGCATAAGAAGCAGCAACAGAAGTGATCCAGCAGATGTTTCTCTAAGATGCTTTCCCAAAACGATGCTTGTCTTTAAACAACCACCTAACACGTGAACAGAGCAGTCACCCTGCCAGCCTGGCCAGTTCAGCCAGACAGTATCAGACACCAGTTTGTATCCTAAGTCCTATTTCACACAGGAATCACCGAGCCCTCCATGACTAGAGACCGAAACACCCACATCGTACTATTTTGCCCACTTGCTCCCAACCCCCTGTCTGTGGCCGATGATTTCCTGCACGCCACGTCAAGTCTTACCTAGCAGCGACAGCTAGGCCAAGCTCATACGCAGATGTGCAATGCCAGTTCTTCCACGGGTTAGCCAAGCTCTTCACATCCACGTGGTAGCAATTAAAGGACGACTTCCATTCTGCCTCTATTTTGCTGCTGCTTCCCTGGCTTATTGCTAAATTGCTGTTCCTTTGCTCCCCTTCCCACTCTTACTTCAGCATTAGTAGCATCTCTCCAAAGCAGAGTCCCCATGACACTCCCTGGAGTACTCTGGGTTAGACTGGTCTTCTCTTCGGCCACCCCTTCTACATGCGCAGATGCTTTCTCTTGTGTGAGAAACACGCGTAGTTCTCACCTCAGTGCCATCCCTAGCCTCTTTACACCTCCTGCCTCCACCCGATCATTGTCCTGGTGTGATCCGAAAGCCCTTCCTCCTGGAGCCACACACAGCCCGCATCCCACCCTAGCACCTCCCAGAGGTTTCCCGAGCCTGGAGATGAATGCACCTTCCATCCTCCCACAACGCTGCACTCTTCACTGCGGAAACCTTGCCCCTCTTCCTTTTCTCTCTGCCACATACAGTGCCTCACCTCACAACACGGATTATTTCCCCCGCCTGGAAACCGGGACAACTTCTACATTATTGTTCTGGAGAGACACCTCAAGTAACTCTGCAGGAACAAAATCCCCCTGACAACAGTATCGGCTCAATGCAATAAGTACAACTGCAATTAGCCAAGCAGAAAAGGAGTATATTCACAGCTCCAAGGTATAGAAACCGTACGAGCAGCCATTCTGTATTTGAGAGAAAGCCATGGGATTTATTTGTATCATGCGATGATGAAATAGCTTCTAATCCAACAGTAACTAAGAAGGATGTTAAGCCACAGCTAGTAAATGAGGTATTTTGAAATCGGCAAGCCCAGAGAACTTGTATTGGAGATTTAAAAGGGACCTGGCCAAAGAGTGCTCTGGATCATTAATGTTGACTTTTAATAAGTCTTTGGAACACTGAGGACTGGAAGAAAGCTTATGTTGTGCCAGAGTTTTAAGAGGACAGAAACAGGATGACCCACATAATGATCCACCTGTGACCCTGACTCCTATCCCAGGTGAAATAATGGAACAGCTGTAAAAGAACTTCATTAATAAAGCATTAAAGGAGGGTAACAGCAAATGCCAACAGCCTGGGTTTATAGGAAGCAGATTTGTCACCGAGTTGAGAATTTTTTTGGAGTTGAAAATGTTCCTTAAGCTTGCAGCCTGGATGTAAAAAGAGTACAAAGTTTATACAATTCAAAGCCAACTGAGGCCTTACAAAAACCTCAGCCTTCCTATCCCTGTAGAAGGACTACCAAAATAGTTACAGAAACCCTGATGCAAGCCAGGAAATTGTGGGCTAAGATGGGCAAGCGATCCTTGAGTCACTGCGTGCTGTGGAAAGGCACAATTGCATGAGCAGAGGGAAAGGAGCAGCCATCACAGGAATTTCCCCAGTGTGAAATACAGAACATCGTCACTCCCTGCTCTGGATTTCCTTGGCTCAACACTTCCACTACTGAGAAGCCCATTGGCCTCTAATTAGTTTTGTCTTCGGTGCGGCATCAACATGACGTTCATAAAAACTTAATTTAGTTGAAATCGAATCCATAAACCAAAGCGCAAGCATGAATACCAGAGATGCTTCCAGGTACACACCAAAAGATGTGCCTCTGACGCTCAGAAACGGCAGCGAGAGCCAGAACGGAACAATATCCTACCAGTAAGGGACTAGTAAATTCATTAGACATTGTGAAGGCATTGGGTCCTTGCCCAAGGGTAAGAAGGGGAATGTAGAGGGGAGAAAAAAGTAAAGTTACTGTTCATGTCATGTTCCGGTATGAAGCAATGGGTGATGAACAGCCAAACCGCCTAACGCTTTTGGGTCCGATATTACACGAAAGATGCGCTTCATCTTCAGCAACATCTCTGCTCTGCCTGGAGCTTAGCAGCAGCCCTCCTCCCTCACCTCTTCCTGGGAGGTCAGCTATGGTGTGACCTTTACAAGAACACCAGTTTTCCAAGTGCGGAGCCAAAAAAGTCTTCAGCCACAACCCTGTCGTCTTCCTCTTGATTTATCCCTGTGCAGGAGGGAGTGCCTGCCAGCTCCAGGTGGAGCAGTGGTGAGTCGGGGAGAAAAAGTCATTCTTCACTCTAAGATCATTAGCAAACAGCTATGTACATCGGATATCACCCCCACTCTGCCAAACAGCTGGGCTACGCTGGGCATCTCAGGGACAGACAGAGGGTCTGTGAACAATTTCAAAATCCCCCTGATGGTCGTTGCTGAGCCTGTATGACTTCATCACAGTTACTGTTATGTTTTTAAGAGTCAAGAATAACATTAGTTTTCCATATCTTGTGGTTTTTGGAGGGTGCGAACAAATTCTCTTGCTGTGAGTTATTTAGGTATCAGTAAACCCAACCCAGCAGTGGTGAAGCCATTGAGCAATACAGAAGGGCCATGGCGGACATGGGGCAGGCAAAGACTCACCAGTATGACACATCATGAGGTCCTATGTGTCAAGTCAGAACCATCAAGAACTGCAGATACTTCTTATGGTCATGAAGGGTCCAGTCAGAGAAGCTACCTAAATTCAAAGCTTGCGAAAAATGAGTTTACTTTCCTTTTCTGCGCTTGGTTTCGTACCTTATACACATGCACCAACATAAAATGTCAAAAGACAAGACTTGCATGCTTTCAGACAACCAGGAATCAAGTACACCCCCCCCCCCCC
>VZSC01014153.1:232798-293160 GCA_013398225.1 Steatornis caripensis
CCAAATCCTTCAGAAAAACAGCATGTGGGCATATCAACAAGAAAAACTATGCCTCGTGATCTCCACCACCATGTTGTCTCTTCTTAAAGATCTGTCTCAGCAGGGGCTTGGAACTCAAGCATCATCTGGCCCAATGGTCACTGAAAGCAAAGCACAGCTCAGAAAGACTTACAGCTAGTCTTGACCGCTTTATTTGCCTGCTTGAACTACAGAGCAGCTAAAAGCTAGAACTACTTGTTAGGTCACATCCGTCAGAGGACTACAAAACATACTCTGGAGAGGCAAAAATCAAAGCTGGTTTCGGCCTCAGGTTTCATTCAGCTCGTGTTTGTGTATTTCCACCAACTGATCCTTGCGAATTCCCAAGGTTGGAAGAAGCAGGGAGGGCACAATGAATGGTGCACCCCAAAGCCTGAGTGCTTCCCCCAGGCAAGCTTGTACCCACAATGGTTAGAGCTACTTCCTCCCTCACCTCTGAGTTTCCCTTCCTTCTTCAAAAAAGATTTTGGGTTGTTTTTTTTTTTAAGTGTGTGCTCCTCAGCTGAGCTAAAGCCCACAAAAACACGTGGAAAGCCTCCATTTTACTCTATGGATTTTTGATTCCAGCTCAAGAGGCATGAGCCCCCTACATGAACAAGTGCAAGAAGAACAGGAGGAGGAGAAGGAGAGACCTCGTTTAAGACTATACAAAGGGAAATTGCAAAAAATTACCTAAACCTTTAGGAACATATTTATATTTTGATTTCATGTAATATTACTTCCTGGTTTCCAGCATATATTCCCTGGGCGTCCCCTATCAAATATCAGGCAGTATTAAATCACTGATCCCTGATCCCCGTAGCTCTCAGAAAAACATCTGTACTAATTTGTTGGTTTTCCTTAACATGAGGGCCAGATGAACTCCTCCAGGGCTCAGCCAAGTGAGATCGCTGACAGATGCAGAATAGAAGTGCGAAGATTTTTCCTTTATTAAAAATAAGGTTCCACACTCCAAGCCCTGAGCTTGTCACTTGCCAGAGCAGTGAAATGACACGCGGCAACCTTGATCCAACACTGTTGTGGATACAAAAACAGGGTTCTTAACTAACACTACTCCACTAGCAAATGGTTTCTGACAGCGCATCCAAATTGGCACGGGCCAACAAGCTGAGGGGTCTGGCAACTGTATACAGCCCTTTTTTACTAGGGGTCTCTGAAACATCTCAAGGGCATATAGTTATTTAAGTTCACTGCCCTGTCAACGCAAATCCAGCACCCTGCCCACCACTGTTGGGACCCCGACTCCATTTCTGACAAATTTTGCTGCAGCAGTTCAACATGAAGCTGCCTTCTTAACAGGGGCAGCAGCTGTGAAGGCAAGGAAGCTCTTTGTCCTTGTGTTCACAACAAGGCACCTCAGGTCCAAATCACCAGCAAGGGCGGCTGCTCCTGGAATAAGCCGCAAAGCTCCAGAAGGATGAGCTAGCACCATCTTTGGTGGGCAATCCCTGACACCTTCCAACTCTCTCTTTCTACGGACATGCAGTATGTCAAACTCATGCTGAAGGCATACCAGGTAGTTTGCAGAAGCGAGGGGTCAGGAATCAGTTTGCTCCCATCACCTTAGCCACGATGTTTTGCATCAGCCTCATCCACCCCAGCAAGGTGTTCACAGAGGCTTTTTAATGACCATGCAGCTGGTCATCTCAGCCACTTCAGTTTTCAACCACCATGATATGCAGATCCAGCCATATTCCTGTTTTGTAGATGAAGCTGTGATCCTCTTCTACTTTCGCCCTGGCTTGGGAAAGGCGCTGTACTCCAAAAACAGTTCATTGCAACTCAGTTGAGTAACCAGCCTTCCCTTGAAACAAAGAGCAATTTTCATAGGAAAAGCTCCCTTCCAAGTTCAGGAGAGTCCCAAGAGAAGGTGCTGTCTGCACACAAGTAACAGTACAAGACGCTGGTTTTCTGCCTGTCCAGTGTGCTTTGCGATATGGATGCTTCTCTTCTGCAGAAGAACTTGCACACTTCACACAGGATGCTGAAAAGGTATCGGAGACTGGCCCTGCACTAGTAGGAATATTAATCTAAGCGCTAGCTAGCTGCCAGGGAAAGACCTACTTGCATGTATAACCTCAGGCATGTGTTCAGCCCCCCCAAAAAACTCACCACAAAACTCAGCAGCACCACGAATCTCTGCACAGGAACGACTCGCACCCCTTTGCCAATGCTGGTGGTTAACGGTGGGCATTCCCCCTCCAGGAAATTCTGCTCAGCGATGACCCAGTCAAAATGCAGGAAAACCCACAAAAACAGATCCCTCCACCAGAAGCCTGAGGATGCATCCCAGCCAGGGGCATTGGTCAGCCCATTGACAGGCTGTATCTGCTTTCAATAAACTTTTATAGCCTGTCAATGCGCTGAATCCTACGCAGTAAAATTTGTGTCATAAAAAAGGTCTTGCGGTGCCAGTGTCTCTTTTTTTCCTCTTTTTCATTTGAGGACAGCTGGGAGGGACTGATTCAAGGGCCAAGTTCATAAGATGGTTTTTGAAAAAAAAAAAAATCACTTCAAACTACAATGGGAATTTTCAGAGCGTCCCTCTGGGGAGAGCAGCCATTTTCAAAAGTGACTTCATTTCCAGAGCTGGCTTACCTCCCAGGACTTGAACAAGCAAGGAAAGAAAAGTTCAGAAAGTAGACAGCTTTCAAGTTTGGCTCGATTGGCTTCGAGTTTAACAGTCCTAAACCAGCCTTTAAAGTTCCAAGCAAATTCTAGGGTGGTTCAGCTTATCAGGCTGCCAGTCCTGAACTTGAGCTCACTGACCAGAAGAGATGATCCTGCACCCCATTGCCCTCCGTAGCTATCTTAACACATAAGGCAGAGAAGGAATCCGAAAACCCTCAGCTGGCACATCTGTAGGTTTAACCCTGCCTGGCTTTTGCATGGACCTTTACAAGGGGCAAGGTCTGAAACCCTTGATTTGCATCCCTTAACGATTGCCACAGAAGGCATCCCAGGGAAGAGCTGCATTTAGCCAGCTTAAGTCCCTTTCAAGTCCCTGCACCCAGTGAAATGGAGAGCAAGGAACATTTAAGAGCAATTCAGAGACCCCAGCAAAGCACCAGCTGGAGCCACAGGGACAAAGGAGACTTTAGGGCAGCTAACAGCCTCTTTATTCCCTACCTTTAAGATGCAGATAACATTGTTTTATTAACGAGCATGTTAGGAAGATAAATACGGGGCCAACGGTAACAGGCTCCATGGCTCTCAGGATATGCAGCCCGATTCCCAGTCCCATCGATGGCTGTTTTGGGCAGTTTTCAGCCCAGCTGATGGTTGTTTGTAATGCCTGGTTATCAGGCAGAGTTTTCCCTGGGAGGAGCAGGGCTTTGATAAAGCTCCTGCAAAAGCTATGAGTAAGCAGGAGGAATTTTCCCTGCTCGCATTGTTTGGACTGTCAGTCACCCCTAGCTTTGCTACGCGTAATCCACGAGCCTAGGAGCAGGCTGTAAATACCGGGTCCCAGCATGCGCCTAAGGGAGGGGGATCCACGCATGCAGGGTGCGAACAGCTGGAGCTACAGACAGCTGTTCTCCACCGCAGCACATTGACTGATGGGGTCTCTCGCTGAGAAGTCAGCTTTCGCTAGTGTTTTCGGAAAGATAAGTCGCTAACGACCGCTGTTTAGCTGATTCTTGGCAGGAAGAAAAACACAGAGGTCCTTCATGAAGAGTTGCTCTTTATCTGTCAGAATAGCAGCGCCAGTTAATTTTATTTTTGTTGTTGTTTCCATGCTATATATGTTGTCTCTGGGGTGGGTTGGGGGGATGTACGCGGAGCAAGAACGGCTTTCCCAGTCTTCTAGCCTAGGTGTGAATGTTTAAGACGTGACGGACTGCCTGCTAGAGTCCCACGGCTGTATCTCCTAGTAGCACATCCACAATTTTTAAGCGCTTTTGTTCCTGGTGAAAGGTGGGGAACAACTGACAGCGATCAGTTTGAACAGCCACAGGAGAGGCAAGGAAAGCGGCTCTGCTCTGACACACAGGGACCAGCTCACACCGGCAACACTGCCTGGCCATCCATCCCGGAACGGTGATTTCTACTGATGGGCACTCCTGGTCAAACTGGTTTCCCACAGGATCCCAAGCAGCAGCTCCTTGTGGAGTTCTGCCAGCCAGCTGGCTGGCCAGCAAGAAAATTAAATAACATAAGCAATGCCTATTCTCCAGGTGGCATTACAAGAAGTAAAAGAAAAGACAACAAGCCACACTGTGATGACAGACATCTTCCTCCAAACTTGCGTGACTTCAGAAGTCACTCATCCTTGCTTTCCTCTTTACTCTTTATGTCCTGTCCTCTACCTCTTTGGACTTCCATGCCCACAGTGCAAAAGTCTTTCCATAGCAGCAAACCCCAGTTGCATGCTTCTTGATCCAAAATAAGTACACATAAACCAGCATCTACCAGATCCCTTTGTGCAGAGAAGGTCCTATGAGACCAGTGGGAGTGAAAGCACATGGTGTAACCGCAATGGGGAGCGCAGGTTCTGAAGAATCTGGGTCTAATCCCCACCTGTGTGACCTCAAAAAGGTCACACTTTTCCTCCTCGGCCTCCCCATCTGCACGGAGATGGATAGCCGGACTACCCTACCAAGCAGTGAGAATTAACTGGTGCCTGTAAAGCACGCCGAGAGACTCAGATGACAGGTACTATATAACCGCAAACTCTATTATATCATTCCAACATTCCCTTCGCCAAAAATCTGCCTTTGCGGAAAAGATCCAGACACCCAATACATTATTAAGTGAAGATGTCTGACAGTAGTTCAGCTATGTAGAGATGTTAAATAGTAATAATAATGAAAAAATACTCAGCATTTGAGGATGTTGTACATCTTCAAAGCACTTCACCAAAACATTAACTGATTATACCCCAAATAAATTGCTCGCAGCTGTTAGAGATCCACGAGGTATTCAAAAGAAATGGATGGAACATCATCCATCCCGGATCATACAGGGGATGCATGTGCTGTAGCGTAATCAAGAGCTCAAAGGCAATAACTTGCACAGAGCTCTGCTTTTAGTGCTCTCCTTACACCTCAAAGCACAGTTTTTTGTTAGAACCCAAAGCACAGAGGCCTGAGCTCCCGCCTGTCGACTGCAGAAGAAAGCTGCAGCAGAGCCAAAGCCTATTCAAAGGTCAGTGTCATACCATTGAAACTCCTACTTCAACTTAATCTTAGCAGAAATGGCCACATGCCAGACAGCTAAAGGCTTCTATGGTGTTTTTAGCCACAAGCAAGAAAACACAGATCTGGCCCTCTTGCAGTAAACACTGCAAGCTCATCCAACAACCCCTTTTGCACTCACCTGCCTTAATTTAAGCATGGGCCTCACTACTGCAATTCCACACTGTGCTGAAGAATTAAGACTACCTCGCCCCAATTCATTCACATCCAGGGCTTACAAAAGCACATCACACCCCTCTCCTCTGCCCACTTCTCCCACCCCCAGAGCACGGAGGAAACAAGCCATTTCGGGTGCGTAGCAAAAGGCTTGTTGCTCTAACTGCCTGGTAGCACACACGCCCTCAAAACTGCACCAGGGCGCTCGCATCTAAATAAGCCCAGGAGAAGTATTATTTCCACACACAATTATTGGCTAGCTTTCCAACACTGGAGCTAGTTCCTGGCCTGTTCCCTGCCAGAGCACAGCATCTGCATAGGCAGATGCCTGGAAAGGCACGCGCGGGGACCTGGCATCTACAACAACCACTAAGGTATAAAAGGTTGTTTGTTCACAGAGCTGCAGACTCGCTCGTTTACAGCGCACAGCTGAACACCGCCATGGCCCATGTTTGCCACTGACCCACTTCGTGGTTCGCCTGCATTCCCTCACGGCCCCAAAGGGCAGAGCTCAGAAGAAAACAAGCCCCAAGAAGCCCCAAAACAACCACCAATTTAACACCGCTTTTACCACAGCATTAGGCTTGGCCTGTTTAGTCTGTCCCTTTCAAAAGCAAGGCAGCCCGCCCAGTGCAGCATGAGCACCTGATCTCATCTCGCAGCAGGAGTGCAGCACATCAGGGCAAATGTGCTGTAGCACAGCAGTGGGGCAGAGGTCCAAAGGGTGGAGCGCACAGCGAGCATCACATCCCCCCTGTTAAAACCCGCAGCAACCAGCGCAAATCAGAACTGAGAGGTCCAGCACAACTTCATTTTGGGGGATGAGAGTAGCAAAGGACAAAAGAGCAGCATCGGCATGGAAAGAGCAAGCAAGATGCAGGTTAGGAATAACACACACATGCCAGTGCCACACAGGCCCACGCCAGGAGCTTTCCAGACATCAGTGGTTAAGATGAAGGCAGAGCAGCCAGCCGTGCATCTGCACGGGACTGCAGTGCGCCGCAAAGAGCTTGTGTCGGAAATCAGGGAAGTCAAGGCTTGCTAGGAAAGGGGAACAGCAGAGCTATAGCGAAGACACGTCGACACAGCCTGCATCGAGAGGAAAGAAAAGCCGCCCCTCATTTTCTTGAGTACTGAAGCTCACAGCACACACAGTCTCAGAGGAGTTTTGGTTTCAGCCTTCTCTACCATTTGCATGCCGTGTACTGGACATCATCCTGCCACACATCATCAACATCTGCAAAGAATCCCAAGGTGACTGCATTTGAAGTGAAACAGCCAGTACCCTCCAGGAAAGGCAACATGCCCTTGGTAATGGAGACAGCAACCTATTTAAAGATGAGCTGATTAAAAGCAGTAGCCTGAGGTAGTTTGCCGAACTCCTTGCACTTGAGGAGAACACCGTAACACACGTCTCTGGGTTGCCCCCAGTTCACAAGGCACCAACCCAGAAGTGGCCGTGGGTTTTGTTTTGCAAACCACGTTCTAGTGGGGGATCACTACGTCTATCGAGTGCTTTAGGCTCTACAAGACAGGAATCCCACCCTTACACTGTGCTACAAGTTAAGCGGATCCGTATAGATTGTTTTAAGGAAGCTATTTGAACACAAACGCCGTATGCCACATCAGCTCGAGATTCACACTCAAGGACACAAGCATGGAGTGGGGGCTGAAAAGCTTGCCCCTGCCTTGTGCACAGTAGAAAATACCCTCGCAACATCACACAAGCTTGAGATATTGGGCATGGGCTGGTATCGGGGGACAGTGCTGCAGTGGACAGAAGGATGCTGCAAGAGGCACTGTGGATGTCGGTCATAAACATCTTCAGATGCAGCTCTGTCATTTAGGATCTGTAGCATTAAATCTAAGGCAGGCTGCCAGCAGGCTGCACTGCTGAAGTCTAGAAGTACAGCTTAAAAAACCATCTCTGAGTGGGGCATCAGAGTGGAAAGAGCCAAGACCTGCCGCAAATCAGCGCTGGAGCGCGTTGGCAGAGCTACCTGCGAGTTCCCAGGGCAGGTGTGAGCCATGCCGAGAGCCAAGCGCTGCAGGGATGGGTCAGACAGGCTGATCTGAGGTGCTTCTTGTCATCAGCCCTCACCCCAAACGCTGCAGGAAGGTCTGTGCACCCACACAGTCAAGGGAGGAGGAACGTGGTAGGGCAAAGCACACCGCACCTGCTCAGGCTGTGCCTGGATCCAGTCAACACTGTCAGCCTCTCACTTGGAAAAAAAAACCCAACACAAATACAGTTTCTCCCATCCAAGCTTCTCTCCTTCCCCCTCTGAGCTCATTCATGGCTCAGGCTCTGGGACAGCTGCCGGGTTGCCAAGTCCCCCCAGCTCACTGAAGCACAGAGCAACACGATCAGGATGATAGCTGGGCCAGCTGTTAGAAATCACTGCAGGACTCAAAACAACCACAGAAGAGACAAAGCAGGGGGGAAAAAAATAAACCAGCAGAAAGCCCCTCAACTCCTTTTCCACTGCCTGGTCATTGTGGTCTCATTGTTACTACCATCCTTAAATCGCCAAGTGAGCCCTGGCCAAAATGACAGCTCATTAAGAATATTTAAAAAATACACTGGGTGGGGACTAAGGAGCCCAGGGAATGAACAGGCAGTGGATTTTTTCACACCTATGTGATTGTTTTGAATGCAGCTCAGGTCAATAGAAGTGGCCTTGATCCTGACTGGGACCAGTGCCAGTGGTCTCCAGCATGACATCCCCCCCCGCTGCAGGCACCAGCAGAGCCACGCTGAAGTTCACAGCACTGCAGGAAGGTGAGCTGTGTGCCTCTGCAGGACCTGCTGGTACAGGAGGGCCCGTATACATATCCATATAGGCTCTGCTTGTAAGGGTTACCCAACTCAGCAACCTGAAAGCTTGACTCAAAGCCAGAATCCCTTCTCTACAAAAAAAAAGCGCCCTTTAACTACAGGGAGTTACTGTCTCTTGCAACAAACCTCACCAAACTCATTTGGAAACACCATTTTGTTTAAATTAGAGCACATTAAAGCAGGCAACAATGCCTCGCCTATGTCTACGGGAAGCATTTTGTCTTGCCATGGTGACTTGCACAGTGGGCTACCAAATGTCCTCAACTGACACTAAACATCAGCAAAGGAACATTGAGAGGATGGAGAAGAGCGGGATGTCTACTCCCTGAACACGTCCAGACCGGGAACAGCACAAGCTCAATAGCTCAGCAAGGAAGATGGGATTTTGAGATGCAAATATCCACAGGACCCCCACTGACAGCAGCTGGGCCACAGCCCTGGCTTGTTCGCCCCAAGAAAACGGGGAGGGGTGGGGGGGAGCAGCTGATCAAAAATGTTCATGCCCGAGTACCAGGCCCTGCATGGGATACCCCTTGCCAAGGTGGGGCACAGATCAGTCCCTGCACATCCGATGGGGATGGGGCTTGGATGTCACGAACACCCGTGATCGAGACAGAGGGCTGCGTGGGAAGCTGAGGAACACCAGCAGCCTTCAGGCAGTTAAGAACATATTTTCTCAGCATATCACCTTACTGCTGCTCTGCAGCCTTCACGGCAGGTCTTCCCAGCCCCTCTGCTTTCAGCAGGCAGGATGGGCCCACGCAGCCGATTTCAGTTTTAAGCCATCACCAACAATGTTATTGTTCCACTTCCCCTCTGCTCCCCGGCTGGCAGGGGCTGTCTCGGTGTCACAGTGCTAGGCCACTCTCCCTCTACACCCCATTGCCTGCATGGGACCCAAGCCAAGATGCAGAAGTCTAGGAATTTCCCTCAAGATTTTAGGTGCCTCTCTGCCTCTGGGGTGGGAGAGGGGCCAGGCTAACATGCCACTCCATCTGCACCACCACTGCCAGCCCCACAGGTGACCAGATATATCCTGAGCATCAAGACTCTCAAGACATGTCTCCACACCCCTCCTCATGCTGTGCTAGCTCCAGAGAAATTGCAGAGCCCCAATCTGTCAGCTCCATTTAGCTTTGCTGCAGGCACATCTGAGGAAGCAAAGCCAGAGGTTATGTTCCCCATTACAAAGCTGGAAATAAGGTTGCAAGAAAAAACCCAGAGCGGACGCAGGTCTAGGCTGTGCCTGTCATCAAGATGCCTCCTGAGCTGTTTCCACCATCATCTCCCTAATGCACAGCGGTGTTTCAGTGCAGAGTGTTTCTCCAGCAGTGAACCCTCCCCATCTTTACTCCTGTCTTCAGGGCAGTGTATTAACCCCGGTGTGTGGCCACCCAAAACACCCTGCCTCTCCTGGCTGTGAGTTATGAATGGTGTTTCACAGGGGAAAAGAAAGGGACTGCACCTCTGCTGTTCAAGAAACTCTTGGCTCTTCAGAAGGAGCAATCACTGCACGTACATTTCAGCAAACCCACGGGCTCCCACATCCTCTCAGCACATTAAGAAACAGCTGACTAGTTAGTTATTAGAGAGTCTGATCCAGATGAACTCCTCCCTTCCTGTCCTCTGCCTTCCAGAAAGCTGGTCTCTCCCTTTGGAGAAGTCTCTCACCTACAGCAAAAGCTCCAGCTGGAAAGCCCAAGGGTTTGTCACTTTTGGTGAGAACAGGAGCCACTGCAACCTCTCTCCTGCAATTGCTTTTCCTCACCAAGCCTCCAGCAGAAGCATCCTCAGCGCTTGCTACCCTCATTTCAGCCCCAGCTCCCTGCACTGCCTCTTCCCACACCACAAGCTCACCCCCACTGTCTCCAGGTGCATAATACAAGCATGTTTCTGCCTAAACACTACTCCTGGGCAACTGGCTTCTTTCTCTTCCATTCCTTTATCCTCTGAGGCTTTGCTGCGCGCACAGAAGACCGGACAGATGTACAGGCTGCTGCAGCCTGGGGGACAGTAATTGCAGGATGAGGTAAGGCAGAAGGAAGTGGGTGCTCCAAGCTGAAGGGAAGGACAGCTGTGGTTGTTCCTAGGATCTGGAGCAAGTTAATTGATAAATACCAGAGTCAGACCTGAAGGAAAGCTGGGCATTCACAGCCAAGAAAGGCAAACTGCTTTGGAAGAAGCCCTGGCCTTTGTTGCATAATCTCCATGCAAGGCACTCACTGTACTCAGAGACCAAGAAGCAAACTAGGGATAAGGAAACGCACACCGCCTCACTCCGTCTCGCAAAGCCCAAAACACAGCTCAGCACGGGCCTCCAGCTTCCCACCCACCAAAAAACACAGCCTCCAAAAGCCAGCGCTGTAGCTTACCCTGTGCAGCTGCCCCAAAGAGCTCAGCGAAACAAGCAGCAAGATTTCAGCCTCCCTCAGGGCTCAGAAAAGTCAAACGCACACACCGTCCTGTACACACAGACAGAGTTTCTGTAACTCTCTGTGCTAGATGGCATTTGAGTCCTCAGGGGAGAGTCAGCAGCAGGAAGGACCTCACCAAACAATATTACAAGTACAACCAACTGCTAGGTAAATAAAAACTGCAAACCCTTTAGTTTGAAGCTCCACAACATTCAGCAACGCAACCTCGTGCTTCTCTGGACACTTGCAGCTGACAATTCATCGAAATAAAACTCTGGTTGGTTCCCACCAGCCCGTAAGTTCACACAAATCCTACCTGATCCCTCAAGCAGCAACGCCAATCCAGCTGGGACTTGCTCTGCTGTACCAAGACGCCATGTAGTAGCTCAGAATACTCCGTTACAGAAAGGACCTGGAAACACGGAAAAAGAAGGTTTAATTCTCCATAAAAATCCAGGCGTAACACGCTCGCATCCTCCTTGCTACTTCTTAAGTCTTTCACCTCCTAGATCATTACAAGCTTCTTACCACAAAGAGCACGTCAAAGACACCAGGAGAGCTGCTTCTCTCATCCTCTCCCTAGAAAAACTCAGCCCTCACTGAGCTTAATTTATATAATCTCCTGCCCTCACACCCCTGCGAAGATGGGTTAATTGGAGCCACAAGGTTAACCCCTTTCTTTTCTGCAGATGGGAGAGTTTACTTTGTTAGCCCTCTTCTTGCTTCTTGTTTCCCAAGTGGTCGCAGGTGGCCCAGGGAACTGCCTTTCAGACGCCTTTAAAGCCTCTGTGGCTGACTGATACTCGAAGACTTGGGAAGTCCTGTGTTTTTTCAATTTATCTAGAAAGCTTCATAAGGCTTAGAGAAAGCATGGGGGATTAGTGTGCAAGAGCTCTCACCTGAGTCACAGCCGTGCACCAGGAACACACGCCTAAAACACCTCTACAACACATACACGTTAGGCTTCCCTTCTTGTATGTGCCCACACATTCACAAAACGCCGCGTTCGTTTCAAACGAAAATCACTGACGTGCGCCTGTAGCCGCGGCAGTGGGATGTAAACAAAGCCTGCGTGTATAGGCACACGTGTACGTACACACACACACAAAATACACGTGCACACCCTCGTGTGCAAATTATCTGTCTTCCGTTTGTATTTGGCTTGGCTGCGCAGCCTGCTCTCCGTGGGCTCAGCCAGTAGATATCCAGGCTAAGATAAACACCAGACAGCTGCTGGGAGCCAGAGATATTTTGGTGATTAACAGCTGCGTGGGGCTACACAACAGAGAACCCCCCTGACCCCTACGATCCCTCCAGAACAGGCTGTTTCATTTCAGATTTCTGTTTGTCAGGCGAAGGCTGGAAATGATCAGAGGAGATTCTCTGCAAAAGGCGCAGGTGGGAAACCCGGCGAGGAGAAGTTGTTGCCCAAAATCCCATCCCTTCTCCGGCACGCTGGCCGTGGCAGCCTGCGTTGGCTTCACCCAGTTGTGCAGTATTTGCATCCACAACTGCAAAAATGCGATCGCTTAGTTCAAGGTTTCCTGAATCCGCAAAGAAACGGCAAAAAGCTTACAGTGAAACCTGTTCTCATGGCATTTATGGCTTAACATAGCCGAATACTTCGGAAAAAGGATTTGCAAGAATTTCATTTTGGGCTCTTTGCAAACGGGCCCTTCTCTTCTAGTACAGGCATGCAGCAAGTGACAGTCCTGTCCTGGAAGAGGAGAAGCTGGGAAAAGCAGACGGACCTGCGCTTTGGAATAAGAATGGGGCTGATACACAGGGAAGAGGAAAGAAATATTATTACCCCTTCATACCAAGAGGGATGCATAACGACTGTGGCTGATCATTTCCAAAGAGCACAAGGAAATTCCCCGTTCGAAAGGGGAGCCGCAGCCGCGGCAGGGCTGCTGAATGGAAATCCATCCCGAGCAGCAGCAGTCTAGGATGGCTTACGCACAACTGCGGAGCCAAAAACGTTTTGACGGAGGAAAGGGGCGAAAAGTGGGAAGTTGCTCACAATGCGACTATAAAAACAAAGTCTAGGGATTAGTTAATAATGTGTGGTCTGAGAAAACAAACACATCTCCCCATAAAGACCCTAGTTCAAATAAACTGGTGCTGTTGTCATTAAAACCCACCATCTGCATGTTTGTTTTCCACTGGGTCTAGTGTGACATTTAAAGGGACCACTGCGTGGAGAAACAGTCTCCCAACACGATCCCCAAAGGCACTTCAAAATCCAGATGTGGCTGAGAGACACCGTGACTTGGACTCACCCCTGTGTACCATTTGTATTCAAACTAAACGTATATAGCTGCAAGTCCTTAAGCTCTTGCGCAGGAAGCTTGAGCTGAAGGCAATGGCTTCCTGTCTTCAAAAAGACGAAGCCAGCAGACCCTAAAAAGTCAGCAAATGTAGGTGTGTGGAAAGACGGCTGGTTGTGCCCACGGCGATCGCATGTCCCTGCTCCTAGCTCCGTCCCTGCAGTGCAACAGGCAAAGCCCCGGACCTGAGAAACCAGGTCTAGTACTAAAGACCCACGAGCTCGTGGGGGGAGTGGAGACCTCCCTGGCTCTGCTCAGGTCGCCTTTTCACGCCTGATCGCAGCTCATCAAGGCCCAAAGTCTAATAACGAAACAACTGAGGCCGAGAGCTCCCTCTGACAGCTTAACTGATGGTTGTAATTAGGGACTGGCCCACACAGCTTTTCATTAGCGCGCCGCACAGCAGAAGACTTATTATGACGGTTGTGGAGAGGCTGCGCTTCACGTCCAGGAGAAAGGCATCCAGGCCTCCAACCTGCAGGGAAAAGGGGAGCAGAAAGGCTTGGTGCAAATAGGGAGCTGTCTGTGCTCTTCTGGATTCACAACTGGCCATCAGCGTGCGTTTTCAGTGCAGAGCAAAGTTTCATTTACATGGGGTTTGCAGTCTGGGTACATCCAAGTGCATTTTTATTTCATTGCACGTGGCATATTCGTCATTTCTTAAACTTCTGTGGCGCTCTGATTATTCCCCAGTTGCTGGTGACTGCAGGCGGTCTCTTGAGTCTCTACTTCTTTCTCTCCAGACAATCTGTGTATCCCTAGACGAGCGTGACCACCTCTTTCCTTAGTCCGCGGGTCACCGGTTTTGGCTATGATTAACTTACCAGCCTTCTCTGAGGACCGGCTGGGTTCTCCCGCCGCAGTTGTGGTGATGCGGGGGTGTCTGTATCACTTCCTCTGTTTTGCTCTCTGAAAAATGAAAAATATTTTCTTACATAGCAAAAGACTAACCATGCTAAGAAATACACTCATTTTCTAGATGATAGGCAGAACGGGGTCCTCTGGGGTCCCTACTTTCTTCCTCCCTCCTGTCTTTACAAGCAGAACCTGCTTCTCTCTCCTACACTGCAAACAAGGTTTTGTTTTTTGTCAGTTTGATTCTGCAGCTTCGAGTCTTCTTACTCCTGGGCAATGTCTGCTCTTCTCATAGCTGTTTTATAGAAGAACTTATGATTGTAAATGGCAAAGCGAAGGAAAAGGAAGTAAACTGGTTATTGTGCCAGAATCACTCCTGGCCCTCCTCCCGTTTCTATTTTCTCTTACGTTATAAAGCTGGAATAAATCAAAGCGAGCAGTACACCGGTAAACTGATGAAAGGGGAGCAGAAGGAGCGTTCTGGTCCCTTGCACTGGTATAAAAAGGTGTAGTCCCACGCAGGCAACAGTTAGCCTGAATTACAAGTGGTGGGGAAGGAGAATCGACTCAGAGTGTTTATTAGCAGTCATAACCTTAATCAAATAACACTCAAGGATATGTAAAGAAATCTGTTCCACTGCAGCCTCCCAAGCCAAATAAAGGACTAAATGGGACTTCTATCAAAAATCCCTTTTAAAACTCACGCATGTTGAGTTCTTAAAAAAATATCCCAATTTCTTGGGGAACAGCCAAAGCTCCAGAGAAGCCGCCCTAGATCAAACCCTCGGCCCATCTCGCCAAGCATTCAGCCTCCTGCTGCAACCAGCTCCAATGGACCAGAGACAGGTGATGCCCCAGGATGAACCTGGCCGCCTGGGCAACGGTGTCCACATGTGGAAGAAAGAGGACGCTCTCCCCAAAGCGTTGGCCCTACAGGCATCTCCCAGCTCAGCGGTCTCCATCCAGCCATTTCACTTTGCGTAGCAGGAGACTCATTTGCTCCCTCTCCCCCATCTATGGGACTGCTTTAGTCAACGTTTACATATTATGTAGAATTACAAGGGGGGGAAAAAAAAAAGAAAAGAAACAGACTCTGTGTAATAGAGGTGCACGTAAATAATCACCGGCCTAATCCCCTTTGACAATGAAAGATATCCAACCAGAAAATGTTCACGTCTGCAACTCAACCTGAAATTTAAGCACAAGGAAGTCGTGTCAAAAGGGGACTTGGGTTCCCATAAAAGCTTCTCTACTTCCAGACCCTGGGCCCCCTAGCCAAAAAAACAGAGCAAACTTCCAGACATAACATCTGAGAAGTGCAGGCCTCACAAAGGGACTTGCTAACCTCTGCCGGAGAGACAACCACCAGGAAAACAAGCAGAGCGAAGGAAGCCTTCAAGCCCAGATGAAGTACCTGCCACGGAAGAGAGGCACGCTTTGCATCAGAGATCTAGCAGGCTGTGGTACGTTATCCCACGAGGGCTGGTGAAAGCCATCTCAGAGGAGTCATTCGAAACCAGACTGGACAAAGCCCTGGAGAAGATCCGTGGCTGGAGTCTGTTCTCCTCTGCTCTTGTGCAGCAACCCTGAAGTTGATGCATGACAGAACAATCTAGCTTGGTGTAGGAAGAGGAGCCCCTGAGCAGAGGTGGATTAATTAACCTAATTGTGGTTTCAATTCTCTTGCTCGATCACGTCTATCCCACTAAGGATACGCAGTGTGTGAGGTCCACCAGCATTGCATGGGCAGGACCGAAAATCTTCCTGAAAGCAGCACTCCTCAGCCGGGGAGCGGAGGGCACTTCCAACGGAGCGGGTACTCATCTCTGTGTGAGGTTGCCTGAGATCAATGCCTCCTTCACCGTCAAGGATGATATTAGAGAAGAGAAGCAGTAAGAGACAAACTCTGGGCTACTTTAAGAATAGATGGCCAGGCCACGACCTGGCTTCTGTGCTTTCATGAAAGAAGAGAACCTCTAAAATAGCATCGCCTTTTCCAGGGCTAGCAGCTAGCCTGCTATATTCCCTGCCTCCACTAACCTCGTCTTGCCTGCCCACACCTCTGCAGCAACTCATGGATGGCCAGAGCACCACGCTGCCAGAAACACAGACCATATTCTTCCAGCCGAGGTGGGCACCTGACAAGGGTGGGTCAGAGCCCACCCTCGCAGCAATGTCTGTGGTCCATCAGAAAGAGTCCTTGCGAGCACAAGAGCCTGTTACTGCTCTAGAGAAACCCTGAACTTAAAAAGGAAGAGACTAGGGACGGGCTGGGGATACGTGAACAGCATAACACAACAATGGCGCCTGCTGGAGAGCAAATAACTTGCTGGCCTCAGTTTCTCCCATTCTCTCAAATTGCACGGTCCCTCTTTAGCTCAAGACCCCTGCCAAAGGCAGGGTGAACCACCGGAGCGTCAACTTGTGCTCCCATTGCCTCCATACCCCTAACAGGTCCTGCCTGTACTGCCTCTGGTCTGTAACGCTTGGACGCTGCACCCTCTGCCTGCACAGAAAGCAGCAACACCCTGAAGAAAGAGAAATATTAAGCGGAAAGTGTTAGGAAAATGAGCAGCAGGCTGCTGAGAGCAAAGCTGCTCGATTGCAGGACTTCACGGTTTCCCCTCTTGCTCTGAGTGGTGCTGGCTGCATTTTGTCTTTCGTCCCCCAGAGCCTCCAGATACAAGACGCCACTGGTATTAAATTCCCGCCGTGTGCGACAGTATCCCTCCCCTGATACACTGGGGAGTTGCTCTTCGCTGGTTGGGAATTTTCCGATGAGACGGTTTCTCATCGGAAAACGCCGATACACTGAAATCAAAGCCCTTTGTGGGAACATACCAGTTTCAGGGAATCTTTCATGGGAAATTTTCCTTCAAACCCAGGCTGGAGCTTTCTGCCCGAGAAGCGTGAGCAAGGGCGCTCCGGATCCAGCATCCCCATCACCTGGCAGAGCCGGTGTCCCCCTGGCACTGGGACACCAACATCCTTCTCTGTATTTCCTTCTCCCCATCTCCCCACCCCTAGGACTTCTCACTGTGAGGTTCACGTTTCTGCAGAGCACAGCTTTACCTCTGATAAATGCTGTAACCCTCAGGGACACAGACCCTTCAGCCCTGCGGGCAGGACGCTATCTCGGGCCACTGGGAAGGAATATCTGGACGTGATCTGGACGTGAAGCCATGCTCGTCGGCTCCTGTCTCTTCTACATCACTTGCCCACCAGCTTTTCCTGTGAAAAACCGGGCAGAGCCTTGGGTTCCCCCTGAAGCAGGGCTGGAAACGGGCTCAGATTTGGGAGAAGCCCCCACCTGGGAGCTGGGGTCTGCCCTGCACAGAGCTCTAGTTTGCAGGGTGGTGTGGTGGGGTTCATCGGTGCCCCCCTGCCCACGGTGGCTTGCCCTTGTCCCTCGCAGGCTCTGCGATGGGTTATACAACAGCACCATCTTGTGCCTCAGCCTGCGGAGAAAAAGGAGGGGAGAGCCCCGAAGCTCCCTCTCTCGGCAGGTCACGCCAGCCAGGAGCAGATGTTTCCCCGCACATCCCTTGATGTGCAGGCTTGAGAGCAGGCGTGTGGGCAAACCAGACCCCGCAGCTCGCTTGCTCCTCAAACAAAAGCATTTCGGAGGAACCACTCCTGGGCATGGCGGGACATGGCATGTTTGTGCCCCGCCTGCCCCCGACGCCATCCACAGCAGCCGGGGTCCACGCGAGGACATCGCGCAGGCGATGGATTTGATAGCCCAGACCTGCTGCCGCACATTCTTTCAGGAGCTACCAGCTTGCACTAAATTTGCTCCCAAAAAAACACCTGAAGGGCTGCGGTCCTTCAAAAGGCATTCAAAGCCAAGGGAGGCGCCTCCATCTGTGACCTGCTGCTGCGGTGCTGGGGCCCGTAAGCGCTAAACTGGCGGGCAGTTTAACTTAAATTGACAACTTCTTTGGCAGTTTAGGGTTGTTTCAGGAGGATGCTCACTGCAAACATGCTGCCGCAATGCTGACAGTGGCCGCAAGGCTTTCAACACCTGCGGTTTCAAAGCTGGCACTTTTAACCGACTCGGCGCAGAGCTGGGGGGGGATTTGCTCATATGAGGTTGTCCCTAGTCTTTCCCAAGTGATTTCTTCCCCAATTGCAATCGCTTTCTAATTTCATGTCGTGATGCAACCGGGTCCTTCTGAAGTTTTCTCCTAGAATGATCCAGAGGGCTGACGGATTGCAAAACCTCTTAGTGCCGTCTTATCTGCCAGTGCTTGTGCTGCACTCCAGGCTAAACACAGCTGCTGCCAAGCAGAAAAGATGAATTTTTTCTTAAGGACAATGCGATCTACAGACCAAGCGTAAGGAGCTTTTTAAAGGATATTAGTAGCTTCAGATGGAGCTTTAGCTCCATCTTTGCCACCCGAGAGAAGCAATGACAGTAGTTCCGTCCTCTCATGCTAACCTCACATTCAGATGTTTCAGGGTACCTGATCTGCGTTCCTCTCCCTCACCCACATAATTTTCCTCTCAAGCCACAGTAAAGAAGTGTGGTTTTCAGTCCCGTTCCACTTCTTCCCTCCATGCAATCTCACTTTTTCATTCCTAACCACTGCGCTGCGCAACTGCCCTCAGCCCTTCTGCGTCCTCTGCCTCCAACAAGCACGGGGCCCTTGCCTACGCTGCTCTCCAACCTGACAGAGACGCTTCGCCGAGGCCGCCAGCCAG
The DNA here is from genome assembly GCA_013398225.1 of Steatornis caripensis. Lineage (NCBI taxonomy): Eukaryota > Metazoa > Chordata > Aves > Caprimulgiformes > Steatornithidae > Steatornis > Steatornis caripensis. The sequence goes on from VZSC01014153.1 coordinate 251,334, forward strand.
GACCTTACCACACTTGACTAGCGCGAACTTAGCAGTGTGAGTTAAGCCCGCCTTCCCACGTCCCTCACCACGCACGCTGAACTTTCCAGGGAATATCGTGCTGATGGCGTGCCAGCCTTGTTGTTCGCTATCGATGAGATAATGTCTCTTGAATCTGGATCCCTGACACGAGGACGTTCAACCCCCTTTTGCCTGTGGCTGCATTCCAACTTCAGGACAGAAATGACCAGGAGAAATAGGAGAGGTTAGTGGCATTCTTGGCTTGGAAATCATCAGCCTGTCGTGGAAAGGAATGTGATCAAAAAGAGACATCGCTGGTGTTTACTTTTAAGCCCTTGATGTGTGATGTGCTTTAATACACGCTGTTCTAATGCAGCTTTTGGACTTCAGGTGAACCTTGCCAAAGCGGGTAGAACAGGTTATTTTTGTTGGCGGAGCGTATTGGGTCAAGAACAGCCCTTAAAAAGGATCGCAGCGCATCGTGCCTATTTATACCCTGAACGCTGTTTTCCTCAAGACAGGAGAGCCAAGGGATGGACAGGCCCCGCATCCTGCTTTTCCACGCAGGTGGTGGCAGGAACGTTGCCAAATGCCGTTTTCAGTGCCTGCCTCGGGGGATAGGGGCAGTGTCAGACAGTACATAGGGGCTGGAGATGCTCAGGAATCCGGGATAAAGCTCTCTAAATGTACGAGGATGTGTTTGTGCTGAGGTGTGTTGAAAATGACAGCCATAAGCTACTTTATTAGGATTCACTTGCAAGGACAAAAGCAAAAGCTTAATACAGTTTGATACGGAGTGTACAGAGCCCGGAGCAGACTTGGTTCAATAAAAGCACATTGCCTTTTGAGATAGAGATGAAATGCAGCGCTAGGAGGGCTCTTTACCAGTCAGTCATGCTGGGAAAGCTCCAGCCACTCCATCTTCATCACTTCGTCACAAAAGGAGCAACAAGAAGCAATCTCCATCCTCTCAGAGTTATTCACTTGTTCCAACAGCCCTTTTTTGAGAGGAGCAACTTCCTCTCCCAAAGCCACGTCCAGAGGGGCACGGGAGACAACCTGGGTGAAAACTAAAGCATGCTGTTTGTGTGCTGGTGTTTGCAGCACATGCATGCTGGAGATGAGGGAGGAATCCAAGAATTTTTATCGGCTTTATCACACAAAAACGTTGACGAGATCCCTACTGGTGCAGGAGCACGCTCCCGTCGCCCAAATGAATTTCTCCAGTGGCCCCGACTGTACAGGCAGCAGATAGCATCAGAGCATCTGTCGAGAAGAGGAGATTACAGAGCGCTAATGCTTTAAAAGGCCTCAGTTCCCCCATTGGCTGCAAACTCGAGAATGTGTTGCAGACAGACCGACCCGCAGCATCTTTGCACTACACAAGTCACAAGCGCTATCAGCCATCAGATCGAGCGCACTAGCTGTCAGCAGGAAGAAAGCTCACGCAGCCGGTGCCAGCCAGGCACAGAAAAGATAAGCCTCCAACCTGACAACCTGATCTTAAGTAATACAAGCTCGGCTCACGTGGCTCTTTCTCACCACCCTATATCGCGATAGCTCCCAAGGTACCCAGAAACGGCATCGATTCTGCAGGGGACGCGGCTCACAGCTGCCCTTACGGCACTGTGCACGTCACCACCTTGCAGCAGTTGAGTGAAGCTATTAAATATCAAGTACTTCCCATGAAGCTGACATTTCTAATCCCCTCGCTGCCTTCCCTTTCCACACACCGGTGGCTGGGGCCTTTCCCCACTGCAAGGGGGTTCCTCCCCCCCCCGCCATTTCTCAGCCTTATTGCTCCCTCCCGCTCACAGCTCGGAATTAAAAGACATAATAAAGAGTCCTTGAAGTGGAGGGGGAGCATCTTGGAGGGNAGAAACGGCATCGATTCTGCAGGGGACGCGGCTCACAGCTGCCCTTACGGCACTGTGCACGTCACCACCTTGCAGCAGTTGAGTGAAGCTATTAAATATCAAGTACTTCCCATGAAGCTGACATTTCTAATCCCCTCGCTGCCTTCCCTTTCCACACACCGGTGGCTGGGGCCTTTCCCCACTGCAAGGGGGTTCCTCCCCCCCCCGCCATTTCTCAGCCTTATTGCTCCCTCCCGCTCACAGCTCGGAATTAAAAGACATAATAAAGAGTCCTTGAAGTGGAGGGGGAGCATCTTGGAGGGGGGCGTGGAGTGGAAAAAGCAGGTCCCTTGTTTGAGCCCAGGATTCATCTGCCTCTCCCCGCGGAGATAAAGAGGCCCTTTCACCCCAGCAACCAGAAGGTTGAAGCTGGATATGTGCTTACCAGCGCGGCCGGGGCTGGGAGCTGCCAGCCTGGGGTCTGATGGCAGTGACATTTCTACCTCAGATTAGACGGTAGGGTACAAAAACGCATTAGAGTTGCTGGGGAGACTGCCCCTTCATAAGGCTGCACGCTTGGGAGCGAGCTGCTGTAGCTATGAAACCGGGCCACGGCGTGGTTTCAGCCCTTTTCTGCAGATTAAGGTTAATAAGAGCCTCCCCAGCCCGCCGTGCCCACTGCGCTCTCCCAGCAGAAAGCAGACCGGACAGAGGTGGGAGCCCAGCGCCTCTAATATCCCCACCGGTGAGCGCGCTGTGCCCCTGCTTTTGTTCTCCGCTTCTGCCCAGTGATTTCATTACAAATATCCTCTTATCATGCGCGCATGGGAGGAGGAGTGGTGGGGACCGGGCCCACACAAAGAGAAAGAAAAGACTGCTTGCTGGAAAACCAGTAATTACAAGGCTCGGGCTTTGCTTGCGGAGGATTCATACGGATTCGACATGGCAGTCTTTCACACGTACAGCCCCTCCGGGGGTGAGCTCCTGTTTCGATTTCATTATCGGCAAGCTGGGCTGCCAGGGGAACTTTTGCCCCGAAACGAGTTCCCAAAAGGGGACAGTTGCACTTCTTTTATTATTTGCTTTGAAAGCAATTTCGCTGCCGCCCCCAGAAGCCTCCACGTTCACTTGGATGCGCGATGGGAGAGCACAAATGCCATGAGATAGCTTGTCATCGCAGCACTGCTGCTGCCCATAAGCACGGGAAATCTTCTTACACGTGGTCACCAGTTATTTTAGCAAAATCTGGAGGCACTGGATGAATGCTTCAAACATCTAACCCCCCACACAACTTGTGAAGGCTATGCTCTCGAAGTGCTTGTAAAGGTAAGCAAAGTCTCTGTCATTTTACAAAGTGAGAGAAAACACAACGCCCGTATAAATGGATGCAAGTAAAGCCGTGCAGGACCAAAACTTGACCTTTTGTACTCACTTGCCATAAGTATTGTGTGATGTTCTTCTGTTCAAGCTGAACAGGTTAGCACAGCACCCAGAGCTTTGCAGCGTTAGGATGTCTGCACAGCACTGGGTCAGATCATCAACCCTGCTTCAGAAGTGGGTGAAATCATAGGCAAGTTCATGCAGAGGGTCCAAGAGAAGAGAAAACCAAACTGCCTCGGCCCTGCTCAAAGAGCATGTTAGCAACAGGCACCTCTCCTATTCACTAACGTCCCCTCCTGCATTGTAGGCAAACCTGAAAAGGGGCCTATTTGGGGTAACTTTGCACCATTTCTCTGGGGAATGGATCTTGGGGCCAGTTTTTCACTGTCCTTGGTGCATTGCCAAAAACTCTGGGACTTTTGTAGGACACCTTGCAGGGGCAGGACTGATGACGAGAGCCAGAAAACTCTGTAGGAAAGATGTTTCTGCCATTAACACATGCGCTTTTAGGCAAGCTACCCTAATCCTTTGCGTTTTTATGATGTGTACAAGACAAGGACCAGCACATCGATCCATTCTGCAGTCTCAGGGGTGAGGTACAATCATTTGATGACAAATGCTAAAGAATCCGCTGTCGTGGACAAAGCCCCATAGTACTGGGGGCTCACTCCTGCCCCTGAAAGCTCACAAACTCAACACCTAGCTGCATACCTCTATGTGCCTGGACCCATTATTCCTGGGCCACATGCAAAGTGGGGAGTTGGACTGGAGCTTAGGTTTCAGGTAACCCCGGATCTGCTACTAAAAATCAATCCCAGGTTTATGGTCTGCCTCCTCATAAAGACAAGACCATTTGCAAAACTCAGACCCAAGCCCTGCATTTGGTTTCCAAACACATTGAGTTTCCCTTTGGTTATGTCTCTTAATTCCCATAGTTTTTCCTTTCTTTCCTTATTTACTTGTTAATTTCCATGGGTCTTAATTTCCTGCACCCCGAACCCCGCTGAGACCAGCCTCTGCCTACACAGGATTGCCCGCTACAGCCCTTCCCTCTTCAGGGAAAGTTCAGAATAGAGGTTTAGTGTGCCGAGAAGAAAGGCAGCAGCAGACAGACAGACAGAGAGCACTCAAAGATCTGGCTGTGAGCCTCTCTGAGAAAATGTCAGGTTGGGGAGGCTATAACAGCTTTAATCTGCAGTACAAGGGGATTAAAAGACTCGTTCTCACAGGACAAAAAAAAGAAAGGAGCAGAGCGGAAGGAGCGGAACAAGGGGAAAATGAAGGCTGCAAGGGGAGGAAGGGAGAAAGTTAAAGAGCTCAACTATAAAGAGCATCGGGATTTAAAGAGCTCCGTCTCCTAGCGTAATAAATGTGAAGTGGCCTGCACGGAAAAGGGGCTTTAGCCAATGGCTTTGCTTTTGCTTTTTCACACTAAGCACACACACTTCAGCCTTCTTCAAATCCAGGCAACTTGTTATGTTTGGCTTTGTTGATTTTCAGGGGCAAAGGAGCAGGAGGGGGAAACAGAAGGTTAATGAGGCTCTGCCAGATGTGACACTCGAGAGAAACAGTGGGCATTATATTTTTTAAACTGTGGTTTATGGTCTTTGATCCTCACCCCTGCTGTCCCCTGCTCCAGCACGTTCCTCAAACCCTCCTTGTCCTCGAGGGCCATGGAAGAGCAAAGGGGCCTGGGAACAGGAAGGAAGTATGCCGAATTGTGGGACGCTCTCCTCAAGTACTCCTTGAGCAACCTTTTCAGCTGCTCAGCGAGGCCAGGAGATGAAGAGAGTGTAATTGAAAGGGTAAGGAAAGAAGGCGACTTAAAATACTTTTCAAAAGAAAAAACCCAACCCAATGCATCAATCGCAGGAGATGTAAAGGCCAATGAGCCACCAACACGGTCAAGGAAGCTGCGCTTCTAAAGGGAAACCAGGTACCCACAGCTGGCTTTTGGCGTTGTTCACGTAATGCAGAAAACAGGGTTTCTCAGGGGCTGGATGCTAACCTCAAATCAAGGCAGGACTGCCCTGCCGGATTAGCAGTGAGGTTTGGACATATTTGCATTAGGACACTGCCACTATTCTCCTCAAAGACAGGAGGATTCTTCCCCCACCTGGAATTAAGGACATACTTTAGTCTTCAAAAATCTTTGAAGAAATGGCAACACAGGAAGGCAGGCCGGCACCCAGGAGTCCCGAGTCCCATCCCATTAACACACTCACCAGCCTAAGGCACTCCTCTCTGAGTGCAGCAGGTTTCTAGCAGTCCACCGGGTTAAAGAGGACTGCAACATTTGCTCTCATCTTTTATGGTGTCCACCTTTCCCACTCAGCAGACTTACAAATCAGGAAAGATGCTCCAGGACAGCACCAGGCACAAACGTCTGGGGCAGGTTCTCTCAACTACTTTGGCAGCTCAGCAAAGTGCTGGAGGCTAGCTGGTGCTCTGTGCATAAGTTGTCCTCGGTGGGGCTGGGGAGGAGGGGAAGACACTGTAATGGAATAAGCAAGTTCCAGACAGGAATTAGAGTATAGCATATCCCATGGAGACAGGGGGCTGGAGTGGCATTAGGTAGGAAGAATATCATTACCTGAACTGGACTGTGGCCAGGATAATGGTATTAATTTATTTCAAGCAAACCGTAAGTGCCAAGACCTGGATTTTACATTTAAGTCCAGAAGATGGCAAATCACATCCCGATTCCATTCTTCCAACTTCTGGCTGGAAGCAGAGGTCTCCTGGTATGTTTTCACCCCTAAATGCCTACCGCCTGTGGTCACGCTGGGAAAACTCACCCTCACCTTCATCTGGGAAGCCTGCTGCCACCCCAGCACACAGCCCTGTAGCTACCGATGCTCTGCTCCAAGGCACACATCACTGAGGCAATGCCTGCCCCTTGAGGTACAGAGAAAACATCATCCCGCTCGCCTGCAGGCAATGAAGCCCCACTCAGTCACAAATACAGCCACAAGCAACCTCTCTTGAGCATAGCCCATAGTTCGATCTGGTATTAATTATCCACTGATCTGCAGAGACAAATGCATAATCCTCTGGCTGTTGACACTGGAAATGGACCAATCTACCCTGGGGTGGATATTATACCGGGGAACTTGGCTTCAGCTGTGATCCCCACATCATGTGCTGAACAAATGTTCACTGGCTTGTAGGTAATGGATTTCAGAGGGTGTATGGGATCTTTCTGCGGCAGACCTAATCCAGAATAACACATGACCCAAGCATTCATTGTATCGGGTTTCTCTTCCTCCATTTTTTTCCTTCAATGTAATATTTCAAGTTTCATGTGGAATTTCTCATTTTCAGACATTCTCAATTTCCTTATAGCTTACCAGCTTTCCTCCTCCAGGACCAGTATCAAGGTGAACTTCCTAAGCAGCAGTGCCTAAGTGATGCGAGATGGGTCTGCACAACCCCTGCTTCTCTGGGTGTCTTTCACACTCTTCCAGGAGAAAGGCCCAAGATCTCCACATTGCTTCTCTGGTTTCACACTCACTGGAAAGCCTAAATCAAGAAGTTTGCTTGTCAGGGAGAAAGAAGCAGTGCTGGTGCCCCAGCCAAGCATTTTGGGACACTTGCGGAGATGTCTGCCCTCCACCTTCCCACTCCCACCTGGGCTTTCTTGCCTCTCCCCTACTTGCTCTTCTCTTCCCAAGGGCTGTCTTACAAGCAGTTTCTTGCCAAAAGAAAATTTTAAACACAGAAACAAGTTTGAAACGGAGTATTATTGTACAGAGTCAGAACATAAGTCACAAGTTTTGCTCCCCATTTAACAACAAAACAAGTTCTCAGGACAGCGTGCTCCTACGCAGACTTGAACGGCTGCACCCACAAATAGCTGATGCAAGGGTTTGAATATAGGCAATATGACAAGGAGTCAGTACAGGGTGGCACTCTTTTTCCCCCGAGAACATACAAAAGCAGCTCTGGCTCAACACAACATCTACTATTTAGCTTACGGTGGTGCCTTGAAGCTCTGTACCACTGCACCGGGCTGTAAACACACACAAGCAGTCCCTGCTTCCAGGGAGCCTGCAGTCTAACAAGCCAGCACTGGGGGAAACTGAGGCAGAGAGAAATGAAGTGCTTTCCCCAACGCCACATCATCAGCAAGTGGAGGGCTGGAAGCAGATCATGTATGTCCGGTAGTATCTGAAGAGCTGAGCACCCACCTAAAGCGCGTGGTGCTGTCTACGTAATACGATGACAGAAGCCTGCAACTTTTCCTCGAGATCAACCCTGGCTGCTCTCACCACCTTCCCTTTAACAAGAAGTGGCTGAAGCCTTCTACAAATTCCTCCAGAAAAAGGGAGCTTGCTGGGAGTATGACATACACAGAGTTAAAGTTTCTTTGTTGGCCTTGTTTGTACCAAAGCCAGTATTTCTAGTCTTAAGTCTGATGAAAATAAACTTTCAGCCCACCTGAACACAGAAGCTTGCCTTTGCCATAGTTGTGCTCACATTAATCCAAAAATTACAGTGAGGCAAAGAACTGGGGTAAGAAAAAAGCTGAACTTCTAATTGGATTTTGTATTCCTTAACAACAAGACACAGAGAGGAGCGACTTGTTCCTGTGCTGTTCCTGGCCAGCTTCACCTCAGCTGTGAGAATGGACTAAGACCTCTGAAGGAGAGAATGGGAGTTTGAAGCCTAGCCAGTGAGAGCATGAGAAAGGGCTCCAGCAACCCTGGTTTCTGTTTTCCTCGCTCTAAGAAAAGAAAGTAGGTTCTGGAGATTAAAACAAAGATCTTGCAATCTAAACTCCTGGGGTCTGTTCCCGACTCTGCTGATTACTTAAGTGTGCATGCCAGTAAACCTACTTCACATCTCTCTCTGCCCCAGCTCCTTGCACGTAAACACAGAGATGCTGCTACCTCACCACGTGAGCAAGTCTGCAAAACGCAGGCTTCAAGGCCCTTGCCTGAAAGGTGCAGAGGATGCACACACCAAGAAGTTGTCTGGTACAACCGCAAATCATTATCGCACCATCCCAGAGAAGCGCCGGCTCTCAAGCTATGCTCCTCGGAGCCCACCAGTGCAAATGGCAAATTATTTCCATCAGGAGAAATTAATATTGAGTGGTTCACATAATGTCAGAGGTCAGGGTTAAAGGCAGGGATGCTAGGGCTTCCTGGCAAAGGAGCGTAAGCCCATCCTTCCAATGTCAAGTCCAGTGTTTGGAAGGACCACGCTAGACCTTTGCCCTCACGTGGAGCTGGCAGTGCATAGTTTGCAGACCATCTCTGAACGATTCTTTTCAGGAAACTGTCTCTTAGTGACATCCCTAATCAATGACAGACTACAATCCTAGAGCTCCAAACCCATAAAATTAACAAGGAAGCAATAGCAAGCAAGCACACCAAGAGCATCTGGGAAGCCACCAAGCACAACAGGGCTATGCTACATCATCCCTGGCTGACGGCTCTTTCTCCTGCTGACTTCTCCCACTCCTCAAGACCAGTGATGTAGTAAACGCAAGGAGTAGGAAAAAGGAGACAGGAACCTGGCAGTGAAGGACAGGGTGAAGCAGCTGCTGCAAACATATTATGCTAAAGGATATATGGGGAGTCCTGCTTCCCAACCTGCTGCTTGGCCATTTGGGATTATCCCATATGGAACATTCTCCAACTCTTTGCTTAATCTACTCTTAAGCTACTTAATGCACATGCTCCCTTCTTTTCCAAGCAGGTGGCAAGTCTTACCCTCTCAAAAGTGTCACTGCTGAGAAATGGCTCTGGTAAGCGATGCAAAACTGCTTTGCTTGATTACATGGGATTCCACCTAGTCTTGGGCTGCCCTTAGAGCTCCCTGAAAACATACTTACTGGCAGCAAGCTAATCCTTCCCTGTATTTTCACACAATACACGCACACAAACAACAGCAGCCTGAAGAAGCACACACTGCCATGTGTCCATTATTAAGCAGCTGCCTCTGGAAAGAGCAGAGTCTCTGCTTTCAGTAGCACACGTCAGAGGTACATAGTCTTCTCTCCAAACATGCCCCAGAGTACTCAGTTCCAAGAAACAGCAGACTATATGAAATGCACCATTTGGTACTGTAACAGGGACAGTAGCTGTGATGCTGCACGCTTCCTTCTTGCGAGGTCTCCTCTTCAAAGCACTTTAATCTGTAGATAACACCAGGAGCAGTATCCCCTTGATCAGCAAAGTCCAGCGCTGGTCAGTTCATATTTCTCCCAGGAAATACACAAAACCAGTCTGTCGGTGCGTATTCTCCATGTCCATCTGCCCTGTCACAAACCTGACAGCTGGGCAACATAAGCTTGCAAAGCCACTCAAGTCTTGGATGACCCGGAAAAGCAGCTGTCAGATCGACATGCCATTCTGTGCTGGGTGGCGCTGGACATCATGACCTCACAAGCTTTCTAGAGCCCTCTGCAAACAGCTGCTGCAATAGCAGGCATAGTAAACCAAAGCACGGTGATGTTGCAATGAACAACAGAGCTAAGGTGGTGCTCTCAAGCCCACTGCTGTCGTCTAACCCGCTGGCTGTCCGTCACATGCATCTGGTATTCCTCCTGAGCTCAGAGGTGCTCATTCCTCTTCCAGAGCTTACTGTGACAAGCATTTTTGTGTGGGAGCCAATTTACTGGTTGTGTGTCACACAGGGGTCAGCTCCTTTTCTCCTGTGCGTTCCAGGTGACAGCCTCTGGGACTAAAACGTGACTCAGCACACAAAGTACAAGGTAATCCTGAAGTCCACCTAAGCTACCATCCCTTTTTAGTCTGGGGACCACAGTGTAACCTACTTGCATCCTACTTCTCAGGCAGCAAAAGATACCAGAACAAGACCATGTTAGAGCAGTGGCAGTGGGAAGCAGCTTATCTTTGTCCCCAAGGCAGGACAGCAGCTTTGATTTCTGCGCTGCCTTCGACCTCCCAGTTAGTCGGGCAGTGGCGACGGGTCCCTGATGCCGACTTCAGTGCTATCACCACATCTCCACACTCCATTCTCTCCCCGTCTTCCTTCTGGTAAAATGGATAGCGTGGCGTAGGCAGAGGGCAGGCTGCTTTGAGAACAGGGATAGCACTTGGTCCTCCCTTCACCTGGGAGGTGAAGATACCATCAACATCAAGTCTCTGCATGCCAGTGTCAGGAGAAGCCTGAGGCCACCAAAAGCAAATCTTGTGTCCTGGCTGCCTTTAGATGTCAGAGATGTTCAGAAATGTGGGGAAAGACAACAGGGCTTGTGGGCAGGCCGTATACCCTTCTTAGACTGTCCAACTCAAAGATCAGGCATCTTCCTTCCAGGCTTTCCATCAAGTCAGCAACGGAACAGATGCTACATGGTAGAAAAGCACCTTCAGCCCCTGACACTGGGTTTGATCCATCACCCAGCCAAAACAGAGAAGCCTGGAAGTAGCCTCATTTAGCACTGGCTGGAAAAAATCTTTACAAGCAGCTCCCAGACATGTTCAGTAAGCACTGAAAATCAAATTATCCCATGCCTGTGGCTGCTTCTCTCCTCCACTGCTGGCTATGCCAGCCCCGGTTAATGTGCTGAAACCCCTGCTTTGTCCAGGCTACTAGAGGCAGATGGCGTGACAGCTGTGGTCTCAAGCTCATGGCTTGAGCCCTTCAGAATCAAGAACTCCAGCAGAACGTCCAAGAGGCAGAAAACCAGGTGCCTGAAATAGAGAGAAGACAAAGCTTAGGGTGGTCAGGGCACAGCAGAGCTGGCAGATGAGCTCCAGACACGCAGAAACCAAAGCTCATGCAAGAAAGAAGTATTTTGAGACGAAAGATCTCGTACCCTAGGAGATATGTTGCAAGGGACAGCTCAGGTTTTTTCCCACCCCCCCCAAACCAGTGTGTGTTTCAAAGCTGCTGAGCAGCACAGAAAACAAAAACGCATCTCCTGGAGTGAGGCGGCACGTGCTGCAGGTCATGACAAAAACGTTGCTTTCCAAATGCACGGTGATGGGTACGCAGAAAACACTATCTACACATATATGCAGCTCCCTAACCCCTTTAAAAACAACAAACTAAACCAGGATTCGGTCTTATTTCCTCTGACAGTCCTCTGACATCCACAAATTAAGTAGGCCCAACAACATAATTAACAAAACTGCCTCAATAATCTGCAGCCAGACCGACATCCTAGACATGCACCTTCATAATAAGCAAGCCAGATGCCCTTTGATAGTATAACTCCAGGAAAATTAACCAGATATGTTCTGCGCCAAGAACCTGGCAGCATGGATCTCACAGCAAAGCCCCGAGCCTATCTTACAGGCTCCATCACAAAGGCTATCAGCGTAAAGAGACTGTAAGCCACGTACCTGTTTATCACAGGCTGGCCCAGGGACTCCAGTACCAGGTTCCAGCTCATCTCGCATTTACTAGTTCCGAGGATTTCTTGGATCACATCTGTCAACACCAGAGACAAAGCTTTAGGAACTGCACATTTTCACAGTGGTGAAACAGGATCAGTCTTCAGATGGTGCTCTGAGCCTGAGGCATCTCATGCCCAACACTACCACAAAAGCAAACAGCCAGGGTCACGACAGAATGCCAGGAAAGTGTTCCAGCCAGCAAGGGCATATACTGGTAGTGCTTTTTCATCCCGAAAGGACAGCAAGGGCTCCTTACTCTGCAGCAAGGAGTTAAAAGTTCAGACTGCACTCACATGGATTAGGCAGCAGCTGCTTTAATGTCAAAAGTCCCCGTGTCAGACTTCAAGAGAGGGAAATGCAGTGCAGCTGGGCTCACGATTTCAGTCCAGCAGAAAAGTCCCTCTTTAGAGCAAGAAGCTAAAGGCTTTGCCATATGATTCTCCTCAGCAATGGTACCCTTTGGCAGCAGGTGGGAGCACAGCACAGCACTGGCTTTTCTGAGCCCTGTTTGTTTGAAGCGGCTCAGCAGGAACTGCACCACCAGCACCAAGCATGGAGTATGTGCCCAGTCTGCATCTGGGAATCACCAAGACACACGTCCTTTCTCTCTGACCTGTGCTGCTTCCCAAATGCTTATGCAAACGATCTAGAACTGAGAAACTGTGGTTTTTGCTTGCGGGAAACCATTCAAACCTCAAAGGTCATGAATGTTCCCCAGCGCCTTGGCATGAGCAGGCTCCATCTCTGTGTTTAACCACATTTCCAGAGATGTCAATGCACTGGAGAGTTCCTCAGCACCCCCCACTGCTCGTTTCTCAAGGGCAGCTGACATCTCTGGGGCACACTTACTAGGCAAGATCCCCATCAGGCTCTGCAGGGCCTGCTCTGCTGCTGCTTTCTTCTGTTCCTCTGTCCTGGCTGGTTTAGGCACTGCTGGTAAAACTCCTCCAGGCCAGATGGATTCCTGTAGCAACTGGAGGTACTGGACCCAACGCTGAGCACTGGTCAGGTTAACCACCTGGACTTCCAGCCACCTGGGGGCAAAGGGGGAGAGAGAGAGGGGAAGAGGTGGGGGATGAGAGAGAGAGAGAGAGAGAGGGAGAGAGAGAAGTCAGGCGAAGTCAGGCTTGGTATCAACTGAGAAGCTTTGCACCGATCAGAGGCCCTGGAGGGGAAGATCAGCTTGCTGGGTAAGTTAACATAGAGTTTCAAAGTCTATACCTTAAACATTTTCACAGGAATTGATTAGCTAAGTTACCCGTGCACCAGCAATGAGAGTATGTTCCCTGTCTTACAGACAGGGACACATATGTGAAGTCACAGGACAAAAGCCAAAGCCATGAAAAGCTCCATCGCCCTGCAGCCCGCAGGAAACCGAAGGAGTAGCTAGTCTCTAAAGGGAGCACACCTAAGGGGTACGGCTGGCCTTAACCTCCAAAGTTACGTCCATGCACAAGCTGAGACAGAGCTGGCAGAACCACCAAAACTGGTGTTTTAACTCTGAAAATAACTCCTGTGACTGACCAGAAGGACACAAGCATGTTCTGGCAACCAACGCTCCTCCCATCAGTCCCTCTGCTACCAAAAGAGTCAACGGTGTCTCGCCTGGAGACCAAAACACATGCTCCCAGGATGGCAAGGCACAAATATCCTGCTGCTTTGCGTTCCTCTCACCCCGCTGCTTCCCGGCTGTCCAGCCCTGCTCCAGCCACCGGTGGCAAGCAATGAAATCATCGCCGCTCCCACCCAAAATCCCATGCTGCACATCTATTAAAAGGAAAGTTAGGTACCTGCCAACAAAACTGCTGGTCAGCCCTCCTGCTGGGCCAAGACTGTGCCCTTTATAAGGTGACAACCTGAAAATTCCGAGGCCACGGGAATACTGCTCCGCATAAAGGCGCAGAGGCATTCGCAGCCGGCACGGGGAGATGTGTCCACACCACCCAAGTGCTGGCCAGGGAAAGTTTCTAAATCAATCATGTGGACCCTCTTTCCCAGACATGAAATCACTTCCCCGTGTTAATAGCATAAGCCACAGCCGTCAATCAAAACTCACCACTGCCCAAAGTCTTTTCTCCTAGAAAAAGGAGAGCCCAGCGGACGAACCCCTGAGGCCACCAACAGGATGGTCCCCATCAATATAGCAAGACTGGGACTCGGTGGTGCAGCCCCGATGGCCTGCTGCCACCGTCCTCATCAGCGGCAGGCTCCGGAGGAAAGACGGAAGCGTCTGCACAAGCTTGGGGTAGGGAGAAGGCTTGCGATTTTGCCAGTACTTCAAGAGTCCCAGAGGAGAGGAGCCCGCAAGCAGGGCCAGGAGACCCATTCCTCTTGGCAGCCGGCGTTCATGCTTGCAATTCCGTCACCACTACGCCCCAGCAGCTCATAGTACATCCAAGAGCATGGGTCCTGCCAAGGCAAACTTTATTTAACCTGCGCTCTGCCAGACTGTCTGCATTCTTCTCAGGCGAGGCATTCGGGCCAAGGGCGTCTTTCCCCACACAACTGGGACAACGCGAGCGGAGAGTCGGCAATAGCAACACCTAAAGGTAACCAGGGGCAAAAGAACGGCAGGTAGCCATCGTCAGGGATGGGTCTGCAACACTATGCTCCCTTCAGCACCAAAGATGCCTAGCTGCAGGTCTTTAAGGATGCGCACCTAAGAAAGACCGGCTGCAAAAGCAGAAAACCATTAAAAAACTGAAAACAAGCCTTGGTGCAGCAGCAAGGCCTGTTACACCCAAGGGCAAGGTCTTACTGGAGCGTGGGCAATGCTCCTGGTGATCTCAGTAAGGCGCTGGAAATGGCGAGACACAGCCTTTACGCTTGGCCTCTCCCGGACTCAGAGTACTGATGTTGCTACAAGATAGTGCTAGAGATGTCACAGCAAAGTCTTGCCTGGGAAAAGGCCTTGTTTGAAACACAATTGCTTGAAAAGGCTTTTATCTCCAGCCATCAGTCGAGTTTAACACCCTGAATCACATTAAACCTTCCAGCCATCCCCAACCAAATTAAAGTGTTAAGCTGTGGCTCCTCTAGGGACAAGAGCTTTCATTAACATGGTTTTTCATTAACCTGTTTTCTTATACAACCTGCTTTCCTAACTGAGAAAACGTTTGACAAGCAACACAAGTTCAGAGACTTGGCACAGAGCTGCAAACAGCACATCCTTGCACCTAGGGAAATCAGAGTAAACCTTGACTTGAAATTTATCTCTGCAATAGTCACTTGCCACTCTTTAAAACGTTGCAGAAAGCAACAAGCTTTCCTTTTCTTAGGAATGTTCCTAAAATAGGAAAAAAACTAAGCAAATAGTGGGCAGAGTGAAAGCCGAACTTAAAGACAGCACACATTTCCAGACAGCTCAAGAGCAGACCGAGAGCTGACGAATGCTGGAAGGCCCCGTACAAACAACCTACCATTTCTAGCTCATTTATTTCCATAAAGCCACCAGAACTAGGCAACGAGGCCTAGAAGTAACACCTACAAATCTGATCACATGTGCGCGCATCGCGATTACGCAAGTGCTTACCGACTGGTCTTAGTTCCCACAGCTGCAAAACACCGTTGATGGATTTTGTTACTTAGTCTGGCAGCTCACTGCTTTCCGACCCGGGAAGCAAAGGGCAGGGTCTGAGAATGACTCTGACGGTTTTGTCCCACCTGCTGCAGCTCCATGCAAGCTCCTGAGAAGAGGCCAACCTTTCCCATCACATGGTGCCAAGACAGCAGGATGATCACTGCTAGGAAAGGTGGAAGAGGCACCCAAAAATCACAGAGCATACAAAAAAAAAAAGAGAAGAAACTAGACAGGAAAGGGGACAAGAAAGAATAAAGTGAAACCAAAGCTGGGTGCAAACGGAAGGAAGGCTAAAGTCACTGTGCTCTGGCTTCCCTTTCGCTAGTTTGTCAGTGTGGGGACCCACCCCAAAAGCACTGGGAAGAGAGGAACTGTCAAGACTGGTCCATCTGTCTCAGCAGTCTCCCAGGGAGAGCGGCTGATGCCTTCAGATACTCTGAAAGAAAACATTCAAACAGTAACCTGCCTTTTCCTCTCTACTCTCAACCTGCACCTGTTTAAAGCCACCACCAACACGTACTCCGAGGAACGCACACTGCATTTGCACAACACAGACGCATGCATGAGCAACGGTTACTAAATCGTGAGAAGCAAATGAACTCCTCAGCTCTCACAACTACAGTTGCAACTCAGGGAGGGTCACAACAGGCTTTATTGAGAAATGCTACCCAAGTAAAACCCAGATTTCTACCGCAAATTGACCTTTTCATCGGCCAGACTTGCCGCACCAGGATCAGGAGTAACAGCTCACACTTCTCACACAGGAACTCCAAATAGGTGCTGGTCCAAAGCTGACCTTTGCCAGCAGATCACAGACAGTTTTTAGTACTATTAAAAGGACTAAGCATTTGAGATCCATGTGCCACACTGAAAGCACGCACATGCCTTCTCCCAGGTAGAAATAAATCCAGAAAGAAACACAAATAGGCCTACCTTTTTTTTTTTCTGGATGGCTGATGAGTTACTATTTCCATTGTGATACTTCATGAAATAGCCTTAATAAGAAAAACGAAACGATCACTGAACCGCCTCCTTACACTTCAGCTGAGACCAGAAATAGATAGAAAGTGACCTCTTGGGCTCAGACGTTCAAATGCTTCAATAACGCCCACTGCGAAGAGACAGACTGCAAAGGCTATGAAGTCCTGGACATTAGTCTGGAGGTGCATAATTTGCCCATGCTGTAAGGGTCCTCTGTCTGAAATCGCTGCTAATGGAAGAATGAAATGGCTGCTAAAAAAGAGCTGGTCTAATGCCGTGGCTTAAGCTGGAACTCCAAGGTCAGCTGAAGGGGCCCATTAAGACAGGAATGGCAGAAATCCCCTGGGAATGAGAAACAAGGCCCAGGGGGGTACATACCTTGGCCCTCCTCTGGCACCTAGAAGCAGTAAGAGCTGCCAAGGTGGAGCAGCCTGCGGTAAAGACAGACTACACGTCAGGAACAGGCAAAAACATATGGACTTGGACTTGGTTTTACCTGGCTCCTGTGAGCTGGATGCACTCACTTAAGTGGACTACCCTGAGGGTTCCCCTGCAGACAGAGCTCAGCTCAGCAGGTAAAAGTTGGACAGGTTGGACTCACTCAATACGGAAAATAAAGATGGAGCAGGAATGGACAAAAAGATATGGTACTACCCTCATTTACCAACAGCTGCTAGAAGCTGGTAAACCTCTTCTCTTCTTATCAATCAAGGTCAAGATAAGAACTGCTAAGTTCACTTGAGCTGAGGAATGATTGGGTTAAATACGCTGATTGTCATTAAAATCTGAAGCAAGAGAAATTGATTCCCCCAACCCTGGGGATTTTAAGGATTTACACAAACACAAACTGAAGGCCACATTAAAACTATGACAAAGACGAAAAAGCCTGTATTAGTCTGCTTTAGCTTTACAAATACAAATTACTCTTATAAATATGCACAAGCTGTACATAACAGTAGCAAGTCCAGCTGAACATCTATTACTCTCCACCCTAGAACAAGGCCTCCACCTCCCTGAGGTCAGTTAACACGGCATGGCTAACCAGAAGCTCAAAAAAGGCCTGCGAGACCAAAGTAGCAGAAAAGACTTCTGAAAAAAGCAACATCTGGAAATGCACAAAGCATTCCAGCATCTGACTTAGGAAAACAATAAAGGCTGGTACTTAAATCGCCAGACCATCCCTCCCTTTGCAGTACTTGTCCCCCAGATTCCTCCCCAAATTGTGCCTCAAGCCACAAGAATATCCTTAATTCAAGGGCTCGGAAAGAGCAACATTTCAGTGCTTTGACTGTAAAACTTTTCTGAGCAAAGCTTGTAAAACCAAAGAAACAGCTGCAGGGAGCACAGTTAGAAGAATGGAAAAACACAAACGGAGAGCTTTCGCCCCCAGGCTCAGCTTTTAGCACCTGCTACTTGAGCCCAAGTCCACCTTCTCCACACAGCCGCAACACGTGCGGCCGACTGCAGGCACGCTAGGCTCAAATACCTTCAGAGCAAACCCATACTCGTCCAGGCCATCGGCAAAGCCTTCGCAGAGAAAGGAAATGCAACCGTAAATCAAAGAATACGAAGCATCCTGAGGCCTTTTAAACTTCTGGCCAAAGACACACACACAAGAAGTAAACTATTCTTCTCACCTTACTGGAAATGTTCCTCTCCTGCTGCCCTATAAAACGTTTACGGTTGTATATGCGATGAACAATACGTCCTGTACCCCTGCCTGAGCACACAATAATGAAGTGTTTGACCAGCGAGGCAGTGGCCCCGCAGCCAAGCGCCTTCCCCTCGAACGGCGTGTCTTGCCAGCCTCGCACCTCCCAAGCACAGCTCCGCTCAGGGCAGTTGCGCCATAAGAAGCAAGGAACAAATCAAGCTGCAAGGAGCTCATGCCGGTAGCATTTGCATCCGCCGTGCCTTGATTAGAACCACCCGCACCAGCGCAGGGCAGTGGGATTTTCCTACCTGCTTGACCCAGGCAGTGAGAGGTGGAGCTGGCAGAAGCCCTGTGAGCAGCGGGTATTCAGGACATTTTACTGTGGGGCAGAAAGGAAGGAAAATCAATCATCCCCTACTCCCTGTAGGCATGAAACCACACCTCAGTGCTGGGATTTGGGGCACCGCGCCGCGTGCTGCTCCCTCCAAAACACCTGCCACAAAAAGAAGCCATGTGAACACATAGGGCTCCAACTCCAAGGTCTTCTCCCCGCAATGAATTAACCGAGCTGCTCTGTTTTTTCCTCTTCTCAAGTTAGATCTCACTGCAATGCCGTGGGGCTCAGTAAAGGGGAAGAAAACTACGTGATTAAAAAAATAACCCCTTGATTTCTAACAAAGCATCACGGCTTTCGATAACATCTTCATCAAGTATTTATTGAGCCAATTAAGCTCTCAGCAGTGCCCCAGGGAGAGGCCAGGCTGTCTCAGCCAGGTCCTGCTCAGAGCAGATTGCTTCATTAGCCCACTTCAGTATCAAAATACATAAAAACACCATTAACCCTTCACAAGCCAGGGAAAACTACAACAAACAAGGAGACATTATTGCCTCTCAACTCTTTCCTTCTTTGTCTGTTCTATCTGAACTAGGAAGTTGTTGTGTTTTTTTTTTTTTAATCTAGGAAAAAAGGTGGCATGTCTCTGATCGCCAAAACTGAATCAAAAGAAAAAGAAAAGAGATGCAGTTAAAATAATGTTGCAATTGTTATCAAAGCACAGAGTGCTTGCTTCATTCTAGAGGTTGTTTTTGGAAGAATGCTGCTTCTAGAAGAGGAAAAAAATAAAATTGTTTGGGACAGAGATTCAAAGCCGGATCCAAAATTTCCAGGTGCTTGGAGACAACTGAATTGAGGCCCATTTCCAAGCTGATTTTTATTTACTTTACACACACACAAAGACACACACAGTCCTGAAGATTGCTTTTGCTGACATACCACAGGCCTACAATTTCCACTGCTCCTTGCAGCTATAATACAAATAGCCAAATCCACAGACAACGAGGACGATGCCATAAGCTTGTTTCCCCTAGGTACAAACCCCATTGCTGGCTTTTAGGCCGGGGAGCACGCTTGCATCGCCGCAAGAGGGACCAGATTTTTGCTGCCACATACCCGGGCCTGCCAGCACAGCCCCTCGACGCGCGGTTGCAAAGCTCCTTGCTAAGCGTGCCCAAATCAGCTCCTCCAGGTAACAAGCCAGAACAGCGAATGGATTTAGTCGCTCCAGCCGCACTGACATTGCAATTTTGGTAGCTCGGTGCTGCCCGAGCCCGGAGTGGTAAGATACCTGCCAGCTATGAAGCGAAAGCAAAGTGGGAGCAGCCGTGCTTGGAAAAGCTTTAGCATAAACCTTCCTGGCACCTGAAGAGCACGAGTCAAGCCTCGGCTTTAATGTCTTTTTCAGAGATAATGCAGGGAGGGAACGGGGAGCCTCTGCAGCAAACACCTGCCCACGCACAGCCATGTCCTGCCCCAGGATACCCCCTACACCTGGTGACACACGTACAGCCCAGCTTTGCGCTGATCCCTGGTGCAACCTGGCACCAAGACGAGGTCGGGCTCACCGTCTCTGCTGTCAGACACGGCCCCTGCAGGGCTCCAGACAGCCAGAGCGGGGCAGAATCGCTTGCCCACAGACAGCGTGTTCCCATCACGCCCAGGTGCTCGGCTGCCCGAGTGGGCAGGTTTACTCAGGGACATTTAAGAGGGTCAGGCAACACTACATGCCGGTGGCACTTTAAAGTCAAGAGGATCAAGGAGGCTGCCAAGAGTCTTTATTTTTGCCAGCTCTGTTGGCCCAGAGATCAAGGAAGAAGGAAGAGAAAAACCAGAAAAAAAGCCACCCAGCAAGCAACCCTGAAGCTATGAGCTCCTTGACTCACATCAGCAGTTGCACAAGTACCCATGACACCTGGCCTGACATCAACAGGCTCCGGCACAGAGCCCCGAAGCCAAGAGGATGGCAAGGGCAGCCTGGGGTTGCGCATGGTGGTAACGCCCAGCAGCAGCCCACTCGAATCCATCTTGTGCCATGTCAGGCACCGTGCCGCATCCGTGCCAAAGCAGGGAGAGATGTGCCACGAGGGAAAGCTGCAACACCCTCTGGACCAGCACACATGTCCGGACTGACAGAAGGACCCCAGGCTTTGCTGCAAGGACCCTCTGCTGCCCCATTATATCAACAACCCAGGACCTTTGTCAATCATAGGCCATGGATATTGGTCCAAGAAGTTCTCACTGGGTGGGGATGGAAGCTGAGCGAGCCCTCAGTGGGAGGGCTAATGAAACCAGCCGCACTGCTGAACCGTTAGCCCTCAACACACACAAGGCAGTGATAGGGGGATTGAGATGAAACCTGACAGCACAGAGAACCAGGAAAGGACAGAGGGGAGGCCACAGCAATGCGACAGTCACCCTGGAGACCAGAGGCCCTGTTGCTCACGGTGGTTTTTACCTCTGCAGGAGCAACCTCCATAGCAGCCAGCTCCCAGACCACTTCAGGGGCCAGGAAGACACATCCTGCTCCCCCCAGCCGTGCGTCTCCTGTCCAAGGTGCACTGAATGTGCAGGGCAGCATTGGAAAGGACAAATTCTGGAATAACCCAGAGTCCTGCAGGCTCCAGCTGCCTGCACAGGCTGCAGAACTGTTCACTGTCAACCGCAACCTCCTTGTACCTACCCCAGAGTGTGGCAGCAGCTTCTTCCACGTGCCATTGCCATACCTTGCCCAGATCATTTCCATAGGCAAGCGGGGCCATCTGTGTTGAGGTGTCTGCTCTTTAGACTGAGCCAAACCGTTTATCCAAACCCAAACAGGCTGAACCCCCTGTCAAAATCTAGGCTGCAACAAAAATTCAGATGTTCCAGACCTACTGCTGATAGGATGAAGACTATCATACTTCTGTGGCCTTGCCCAGCTCTTGACCCCCAGCAATGCTTGGCAAGACCTAGCATCTCAAATCAGACACAACCCCTTGCTGCTACAGCCTCCCTAGGAGCACTCAGCCCCATTTTAGTGTACGTATTCAAAACCTGACCTGTGAACTGCCCAAGTGCTCCTTCTCTCCTCTGCTCCCATGCCAGGGCTCAGCGTCCCTCACAGCAGCATCCAAGAGCCAGGCTCCCTGCAAGACCATAGCCCAGGACTCAGCTCGGGGGTGGATCTAAGCTCTGACAGACTTTCCTTTCCCATTCTAGTTCAGCAGTGGCTGAAATTTTGGGAGAACCAGCTCAAGGTAAACAAGCTAAAGCTAGCCAGACTCTCACAGGGAGCCAGAGCTAGAAGAACTTACAAGAAACTGCTCTCACAAAAGGCTGACCGTTACTTGTAATCAGTCTCAAAGCATCCCTGGCTCTCCACCTGCATCTCACACAGACTGGAACATCACCTCCCCAGATCCTTTGCCTAGGAATTACTGGACAGGGGACAAAGCCTGGAAGAGCACCAGAGTGACCCAAAGCAAACAACAAGCCAAGTGGTGCTGGGCTCCCGGATAAGGGAGGGATGCTTTGCACTTATTTTAACTCGTGCTTGATGGAACATGACACCAAAGCTGCCTGTATAGGTCCACACACTCCCCTATATACACACAGGCGCTTCCGAGTCCTGGCACAGACTCTGCACCCCAGCCCCACTCAGGTTACAGGGTGCAGACAGCCGAGGTGTGCCAAGACACCTTCCCTCCGCTTGGTGGTTTGCATTGCCACAGCTTTGTTCTGATGCACGGGAAGGAGCTAGGAAAAGCACACGGACCTGGATCTATATCTAAAATCCTCCCAGGTCTATCCCTGGGATCCTGGCACTCTGCTGGGACTCCCCTCCAGAAGGGGAAGCAGATGTGGTCCTGGGACAACCCCAGCAGCAGCTGAAGGGCATGGTGAGCTGGTACCCAGCTGTCACCCTGGCTCCACGGCTGCCCCAGGCTCATCACGGCACTAGCAGACCCCTGACCCAGTGACCACCATGCTGTCGGGGACAGACCGAGGGCAGGGCGCAGGGTCACAGCCACAGTGGGGTTTGCGTGCTTGCCATGTATTTTTAACACTGCTTTGACTCACAAGGCTCCAAAAAGCACACAGATTCTCCAAATGCTTTTTAGCTCTTCCAACAAACACCCCTGAGCCCAGAATAGCCCCATCTACTCCCCTTCACAGACAGGTCCCTGTTGCAGCCTCCCCAGGAAAGAGAGGAGATCTGTGCTTCCAGCCTGCGGCAGCAAAGCAGGAGCCGGGCAGAGGAGGGGTACAGAGACAGAGCAGGGCAACAGGTCTGTTTACAGGCACAGACCCAGTGTGTGGAGAGGCTGCTGGAAGCTCTCCTCAGCCCCGGGGTCAGCCCTGCTCCCAGTGAGCCTCCCAGCCCCTCCACCCGCCTCTCCTTTCAGCTCCAAAAAAGGATCACTCCCTGTTACATAACGGGACGAGTGCCGCACGGATACAGGCTTGCACACAAGGCCTCCCTTTTACTTAACAATACCTTTTTCGGTCATAAAGCCTTCCTCTCCCCGGCCGCAATTAAACTGACAGTCAGGGGAGACAGATAGCATGCCTGGCTCCAGCTATTTCAGCTAAGGGGAAGGGTAAAGAGGAGTGTGGTGGGATGGTCTGTGTAGAGAATGGCGAATGAAGCAGAGTACGGAGGTCCCATAATCCGCAATGGTGCAGTCACAGCAGTCACTCGATATCACTGCAGGGGATGCTGTGGCCACCACAAGCCCAAGGGAGAAAGCCCCCGAAGGGGAGAGTGACTGGCTCTCCAGAGAAGCTGGACCTTGTTCTTGGTGGTTTTCTGTTTATTCTTCTGCTCTGGGAGGAAGCAATGCCCACTAAGGCAGCTGCAAGAAGGCTGCAGGAGCAGCACACCCCTCACCAAATACAAGCTGGAAGAGGAGTACCCATCCAGCAGCAACCCCCTTCCTAATACCAAAACACTGCTAGGACACCTCCTTTCCACCACCCATCACCTAACCCAGCCACTGACGGGAACAGAGAAGGACCTCGTTTCATGGAGGGATGATTCCTACTTGTACTTTGTGACAAGTGACCTTTAAGAGACAGGGTATGTGCCCATCTGCTACTCTGGGTTTGTCCGCCTGTTCTCAGAGGCGGGAGCAATGATGCCTTGAATGCTCCCAGAACAGCTTCTGGTGTTTTCTCCACCTGAAAAGGGCACCCAGATGTAGTGCTAGCCAGAACACCAGTGCTGTGTCAGCTCTGGCTGAGCAGCGGTCAAGTCGCAAATACTTAAGCCGAAGCGAACCACCACCAAATCCACGCTGTGTCCGTGGACAGGCAGCTGGCAGCAGGTCTGACCTACAGACTTCTTGATCTGCTCAGGACAGCAGTGGCCACCTGGGCCAGCCATGAGTACAACAAATCTCAGCCACCCCTCTGTGGGGCTCAGGGACAGGGTGCAGTGGCCAGCCAGGACAGAGCCCCCCATTCCCAATTCTCCTCCACTGCAGAGGTATCTACGTGCCTCAACTCGAATGTCCACCTCTGGCATCTCCTGAACTTTGTTCTTATACCAGACAACGGCTTTCACGACAGGCAGCCACTGACCGCTCTCAGGGCAGTTCCTGCACCCATTGCAGTACCCTGCTGAGCCCCAGCCCTCCACGATCACTAAAAACCTGCCACCCTTGATCTGAGATAAGAGAACCTCTACCCTAACACTCCTCCCTTTCAGGAGACTCAAGTGCTGTCTCAAGCACAGCCTGCTGGGTTAGGGTGGTGACTACAGCGGCATAAACAGGGGAGGCAACTGTTCCCTGCAGCAGTCCATGAGCAACACCATCCTCGGGGCAACGGGTCAGTTCACACTGTGCAACTCCTTTCCGGTCACCTTCACACCAGACCTGCAGACTCCTGACTGTCCCAGAAGAGGAGCAGAGCCAGCGTCAAGATGTGGATTTCAGCACAGACACGTACAGAACCAGGGAGCCAGGGTTAGCTCCAAAGCTTGTATTTGCACCCTGTCCTGATCACGACACCTGGGACCTCCCAGTATCGCCACCAGCCAAAGGTCTGCCTCCAGCACATGTGGGTTCACCCACACCCATCGAAGCAGAGCGGCTACAAACATGTTCACCCTCATGCTGCCCAACTAGCACAACTTCCGGAGCTTCTCCACCTTCCGGAGCCAGGCATGTGGTGTGCCTATGACAGCTTCTCTAGTGGAAAATACCAATGCCACGTGTTGGTGCTCAGGCTCCCGGGGTGACTGGGACACAGCTTATTAGGAGGTGATGACGTGCCTGTTCAAGCTTTCATACCTCTGTGCTTACACACAACGATTGAGTTCCAGCTCATTCCCCAAGAGACCAGAGCCCATTTTGGAGAAATGGAAGCAACACCCACCTCCTCCCACCCAAGGAAACAGACTCAGGAGGGATGGCCAGCAGCCCCTGACCTCAAATCGCTCCAGCAACCTCTGCTGAGGGCAGCTTTAATTACCAGCTCGGTTATAACATGCTGCCCTGTACACTCTGCCATTGGCCTCTGTGACAAGAAAGGGCACAGGGGTGCAAAAGGCACTACTCCGAGACTCCCCCTAGCCAAAGTCCTTCCGGGAAGGCTTTCCTTTTACTCTAAAGGACCATACTCTCAGCTAGTAATAGTCACCGACCGACACAAGACAACAGAAATGCTCTCTGTTTGTGTGTCTTGGCCTAGTGCCTTACCACACAAAGGCAGTGGCCCCAGAAAAGCTTGGCAAGTACATACCAGCTGGAAAAGAAGTCTTTCCCTAATACATCTGTGGGTCACTACCCAAGGCACACGCACTGCTAGCCCACCGCAGACCAGAGCGCCGTGTATCAGTGAGAGCAAAGGCCCTGGAAAGCCACACTCCCAGCTGTTACTTGATAAATCACTGTTCCCTGTGCCTGTTTATTTTCTTTTTGTAGAAAGAACAAGCTGAGCTCCTGGGCAGCGAGAGACCAGGAGGCCAGCAGAAGCCAGGCTCTCCCTGGAGGGCCAAGGAGCTGGGCACTCTTGCCCTTTCGTGAGACAAGAAGCCTCCCACTGCCAGGGCTAGACCCTTCCTTTCCCCTCTTGTTAAAGGGCACGAGGCTGCCCGCTAGTTACATTGCTGCTCACGGGGGAAAAACAGCTCCTAGTGCAAATCTGAGATGTTTCTCTATATACACGTGACATCTTCACCGAACCTTGTTGTTTGATGTGACAGAAAGCTTTTCTCTGCTTTTACACAAGAGTTCCATTTTAGACTGTAACTGCAAAGGCTATGCCACCTCACAGAGCTGTGAGGTTGGTCGCTGAGGCCTTACCTTTGAATGAGGGTCCCAAAGAGCAGGTGGAAGACCTTCTGCATGTTCTCCGTGCACAGCCAGCTCCAGTGGTCCATAAGCAGCAGACGGAGCACATCCAGGGCCAGGTCAGCCAAAGCTGTCTCAGAGTCTGCCAGAAGGAAGAGGAGGGTCAGATGAAGATGGCAACTCAGCACCTAAGCAAACCTGACGGAAAGCATCATCCAAAACTCACTCTTTTCCCCAACAACCTGGTTGACGCCCTTCTCCCCAGCCTAGCACCTTGTGCTGCACTCAGATGACCTGCGGCAGCACAGCCAGCCTGGGGAGCCTGCCCTCCCAGGCTCCTGCCCCAATCATTCTCATTCCACTTTCATCCAAGCAGCCCCAACCTCCCTACCAAGGGGCAAACCGGACCAGAACATGGATGTTCCAAGTGCCCAGTTCCTTCTCAGTTAAGCCAAGGGATTACCAAACCCCAGACCACACACAAGGATGGCGGCGTGCCCAAACCAGGTGATAAAGGCGGCAGTGACCGTAGCCAAGAGAAAGCTACATAGCTGAGGACTATTTTCCCGGTTTTCACCAACACTTTCCCCTCTTCCAACGTGCAGTTTTCCAGGCGCAAGACTCCGGTCGGTGTCCGCAGGCTGCCATCGTGTGGCAGGTTCAAGTCTCAGCAGGAAGACTGATGAACCACGTCTGGATAAACCAGATGCATCAACTGAAAAAACACCCCACACCCACGTCCAGACATCCTTGGTGACAGAGGCCAGGGACAGCAAAACCCCTCTCTGATCCTCAGGAGGATGTCAAAGCCTACAGCATAAACACATCTTACTCGCTAGAGAACTACTGTTATGCTGCTCGGCCCCAAAGTATCACAGGTGTTACACTGAACAAGCTTACGCACACAGCACAAATCTGCCCGAGAGACAACCACTCCTAGGCCAGCGCCCCGACCCGAGGCTACTGTGTCAGCTCTGTTGGCAGTGAGCTCCTATACAGCAGCTTCCCATTCTCTGACCTTCCCCAGTGCCTGATCTTTCAGCCACTCTCCGCCTACAGAGAGCCACCAAGACTGTTCATGCACGATTTACTGCCGGAGATAAAGGGGAGAAGGCTTCTGGGCCCAAGCACCTCTCCTTCCCTTCTCTTCCTCTCCCTCATGCATACGAGCTGGACTAATTAACTCCAGGACATTTCACTTCGAAAAGACATGAGTGCGTTTGGTGCCTCTTGCTCTGGGCCATGCATAAGTTACTCCTCGCTTGCTTCGCCCTTTCAGACTTGACTTCCCCGTGCAAGAACTGGAGCAGTCTGTTGAGCTTCACCATAACCCCATACAAAGAGCATCGTCAGCAAGCTCTGTTTATTGCCACAGCACCCAAGTCCCCTTCCTCAGAGAGCTGCTGCCCAACCTCTTCGAAAAGTCACGCAGTGAACAGATACGGATGCTGGTTGCCTTTTTAGCCGGCCACTCCCCAGACATCCATTCCCCTTACTCTGCCAGATCAGCCTGCCCTGTCTCTGCTCTGAAGCATCACAGTCCTGCAGGCATTTGACATCACTTATGTTACATTTCCTTAAGGGCTGAGCTAACTTGGCCTGCCTATATCTCTCATGCTCTGTGCAGAGCGCTGCCTTCCAATTCCAGTCCATCCCCCTAGCAGCCCCCAAACAACCACGGGTGTCTGTTCAAAGATTATAGGCAAAGCTGGTAGCACAGGCTAGGTTTCAGAATACCAGACCCATCCTGTCACAAGCACGTGCTTTCAGTCAGCGCTTGCCAAACTTGAACCACTGGAGTAAAATTTTTGGAAAGTTCCAGCTGATACAGCTCAGCTATTCCGAGAAAAAGAACAGAGAACATATTTTCACTCGCTGTCAGGATAATCTCGTAACCGGTCTGAGAGGCCATAGCACCCCCGTACTTCAGAGAGATCTATAATCAGAAAGGGAACACCATTCCTTGAACTGGGATTAGATGTTTGCTATTCCCACCAAATTTATCCAAACTTAGCTGAATCTCAAAAGGTCCTTCTATAGTGCATGGGCATATCAAGGCTAACTTGAGACTACCAAGAAACCATAATTTGGCCATTTTTCAGTTTCTAAAAGCTTGATTTTATAACATTGGCAGTTTAAACACTGTGTCCTTAAGAAACTTATTCCTGCAGTAACTGTACCGAGTACACTGAGGTGAAGATCTACAGGGTCACAACTGAGCCAAGACCCAGTTTGCTTCCACTAGCAATAAAGACCAGAGCAGTCACCTAACAGGACTCAATGTGCCTTTCCTTTCATCAAGGCGCAACAGGCAGGAGACCAGGTCCTCCTACCGAAGACCTTGGAAGCTGAGCCTGCAAATGTTGGAGCTGTTGCAGCACCAAGGAGATACACTGAAGCACTAACAGAGGGACTGAGCTCACCAGAGTCTGTGTCTGGATGTGCCCCCTCCTCTGAGGTGCCCAGCCCGTCCGGATCCTCCTGCATAGAGCCTTCCTTAGCTTCTCTGCCTCCCTCGCCTTCAGGAGCTTTGCTGAGGCCTGCCTCCAGCAGCTTCTCCTGCTTCTGGATGAAGGAATCCATAGCAGCCAGCGACAGGGTACCAGAGACCTACAAAAGCACCAGTGTATTAGTACACAGCAGCAAGCCGCACACAGCCAGAGCTGAACAGATACGTGATGTCTCCACTGCCCAGACAGCATCCCACCACCCGGTTTGCACCTTGCTCTATCCAACAGCCCAACCAGGGCTGCTCGTTGCCTTTCTGCAAATACCTGGCATGCGGGAACAAGGCTGCAGCTGCCACAACCCTCACGCGCATGGATTATTCCCAGCCAGCACCCAAACAGGGCAATGATTAGGATCATGAAAGGATTACAAGAGGGATGTTAACTTACAGCACTGCCCTCCCTGACAGAGTACACGATCCTGTCGTGCGCTTCACTCACACTCAGCACTGGAGCAATTTTACTGGATGAGAATCTCAGCCTGGACCTGAAGAGGAGAGATATGGCACAGTCAGGGTTTTCTCCGCAAGCTGCGAGCAATGAGTTTCCCAGGCTCAGCCAAGAACCTGCACCAACTATCTTTGTCCAGTGTCACGTCCAAGCTAAGAAGTCTGATTAGACCTAAAGTGGTTCAAAAACACACCCACATCTGCCCCCAGGATGACCGAGAGGTGGCAGTAAAACCATGCAAGAAAAGCATTATAACACTTTTCCTCAAGTACACATAGGCCCAGCCAAGGCTTTCCAATACCCATCACACACATACACCTTTTCTTCGGCAGATACGTTACATATAAGCTTACAGGCACACGTAGGCATTTCAGGTCAGGGAGGCGTGAGCATTGCAGCAAACAGAGGAAAGTGTTCAGAAAACCCTCTGAGATGAAACATACTCAGAAGGATTGTGAAATCCAATTATAAACACACACACACACAAAAAGGAGGATATGAAAGGGCGTTTTGGATTTTGGGACAAATAGTAAAATAGCCTGTTTATCATTCAGGAATGTCCTTTTCAGCCAAAATGCTTCAAAACTTGTACTTTTTTGGTTTGCCTTTTGTCCAAAGCAGCTTTTTGTAGCAAAACATCACTTTTCTGGGGAAAAAAAAGCCACGCTCGTGCAGAGACTTCCTTGTCTTCTGTAAGGCAAGAATCACCGACAAGCACAACGGGGCTCATCACTGCCAGCAACATCAAATAAACACTCGGTGACCAACACATGTGCAATGACCTTACACACTACTCCTGAATAAGTACGCCAACGTTTGCTGGGCAAGGTGATACGCCACCGTGTTAAAACCCACGGGAGAGGGAGTAAACCTTCAGGTAGACAAGCCACAGCTGTATTTTCCAGTGACCCACCACACATAAAGGTCACGAACAGGTTTAAGGTTAAAAAGCAATTCTCCGGGAGCATCAGCATCTTTGCTGGCAAATGCCACCACCTCATAGCTCTGTCAGGAAGAATGCCACTTTCTGGGAAAACCTGAGCATTCCAGGAAAAACCTTCCGGCAAACAGGAACTCAAATACCCTTGTTCAGCATGTGAAAGAGAAAGAAATTCAGCTAAAAGTACCACAGCAATGAACTATCCACAACACGTAATGCACCAAGTGAGTACTTCCCCACAACAGGGTCACCTTACGCGTGAAGCCCATGTTCTGCATAAAGCACAGAGGAAGCTGAAGAAGTCCTCACCTGTTCACCTTCTTCCCGTCTGTCTGAGATTTTCCATCCACTTCAGACTCGCTAAGATCCTCTGTGGGGCTCTGGGGCTCTGACCTGGGGAATGCTGTCTTCAAGGTGTCCACAATGGCATTGACGACTATCTGAAAAAGCCAGCAGTGCCATCAGTTATTGAATATATCCTTATTCCCTGAATACGAATTAAGAGTATTCAGACTTGCGCTCTATTTTCTGTTAAAAACCCCAGGTTCTTTGAGATGGGCTCTGACTCTTCCTAGCTTTATGGCTTTCTGAGCAAGCTGAGCCCGTCTACACAGACAGCGTTCCAGTTTTTTGGCTGCAGCAGCCACCTGTGTCGGCACTGAAGCCCGAAAGGCACGTCTAGGTGGAGCCAGAAGTGGTTCAGATAACCAGCTACCCACTTGTCTACCTTGTCTATCCTGGAGACAACAAAGGGCTTCTTGACAAATGCGATTCTGGCATCAGTGTTCAGGGCCAGGAATTCTTGCACCTCCTCACTGTTTGCAATCTCAGGGACAGCACACAATTGCTGCAAGGGAAGACATAGCTTTAGGTCTTTTTTTGAGCCAATTTCCCATCTCGGTCATCTAAAGTGCAAGTGCTCCACCATCTGTCAGCACAGAGCTGTCCCAAAGACTGCTTTCTAGCTCACGGGGCCACACAAGTAAGTGTCCCACCTTCAAGAAAGATTCTAGCAGACTTTTTCTGGCTTCCACTTTATCACTGTCCATGTTTCCAAACGGGAGATCAGGGAACAGTTTCTTTGGGCCTTTGATATCTACAAAGCAAACAAATCCATTAGCAAGCTTGAGAAAACTGCAACAGCCGTATTAAAATCTTAATGCTCTCACATTTCAGACTACCGCGACACACTGCCCAGCATTAGCCCTAGATAATACGCCTCACAAACCAGGGTTGCTGAATAAGACCTTAAATCCATACAGAACTTGTGTTCTGTTGATATCGTGTCACCTGTGCTTTTAACATTAAAGAAGCAAGAACACCAGTTTAGCACAAGGACTCTAGATCACTCAACCCATAAATTCTCAGCAAAAGCAGTTCACTGGTCAAATCCAAAGGGTATGTAGCAACATGCTAAGTTCAATAAAGTTTTATACATAAGTAGCATTAGAAGAAACCATGTTTGCTTTTTAAAAAAGCTTATGTTCACCACGTTACTACTCTTACATACAAACAAGATGCTTGCAGATACCAGAGTGTCGATTAATCGCTAAGGTGCAAAACTACAAAAGCCAGTGTTGCGATCTGAATGGCAACAAGGATGTTTTGAAACACTGGAATTTGCTGCCAAAAGAACTAAGTTTCTCGTTTAGCCAGCTCTGCACAGAACGAGGACACGGGCATCACAAACAGCCCAGCATCCTGAGCTCCACAGGCAGGCCAGGATAGCCTCAAGGCAGAGGAGCATGGACTGGGGTGAAAGGGAGAAGGATTTTCTCAGAAAGCTAACGCAGGCACTGACTTTTCATGAACTTGCGGAGCTCTGGTTTCTCCTCCAGTCTGGTCTGGAGATTGAGGAACTCCCGGTAACGGCGGTTCACAGTGTGGTAAGCCATTTGCTGAAGGCTGCCCGCGTTCTCACCCTCCAGGGCTGTCTCATACTGAGGAGAAAGGCAACAGTCAATTATCCTTACAGACCCCAAAATAACCCTGATGTGCTGCGGCCCATTTGGCCCCAGAGTCCCCATATCCCACAGAGGTCCCATCCAGCAATTCCTCAGATGGACCCTTCCTGAAGAACAGGGCTTGCATAGCACTCAAATCCCTCACTAGGAAGGGAATGGGGAAAACGGGATACAAGACACTCAGCCAGCCCCACACAACCCTTGGCCAAGCACGGAAACTCCTGTCCCACACCTGGACGGCTACACGGAAAACTCTGTGCCTGATATTCCCCTGCTACCTGACAAAACTTGTTGTCGAGCCACACACAGCACAAATCCTCATCTACGAAGACCAACCAGTGCTCCCCTGGCAGGGCAGGGATCTTGGAAAAGTGGTGACCGCCGGGGGGGCTTTTACCTTCACAGTATACAGGGTGTAGGGGTGGAAGCCAGTCCCGCTGTGCTCTCGGGCAGTGATGGTCCCGGTTATCCGCAGGTTCTGGATGACGACCGGCCCATCAGGGCTGCTGAGGGGCTCAAAGCTGAAGGTGCTGATTGAAGCCGTTGGGGAGGATGAGAGCAGGGGTAGGGTCTGCCCCGGATCTGGGGGGCTTTGTGGTGGGCCCTCTCCTGCCCCTAGATCTTTCCCCAAGCTAGAGGGCCTCTGCGAAGAGGACGTTTTGAGGACAGACATGTTTTCCTCTTCCTTCTCAACTGCTGGGTCGATCTGAATGTCAGGGCAGGAGTTCAGCGCAAGAGCAGAGCTGGTGGCAACGCCCTCCTCCAGTTCCCCCACACCATCCTCCGAAGCAGCTGGTCCCTCGAGTACAGTGGAGGTGTCCTGGAGGGGTTCATCAAGGAACTCCCCCACAGGCGATGGTGCCAGCAGGTCCGTGTCCTGGCCCGCATCAGGTGTGGGGGACTCCAGCTCCAAGCCCTCACAGGGGAAGAAAGAGCCCAGGGCTCGCGGGTGGAGGAAGGGCTCCTCTGTGCGGCACAGCCTGCTCACTGGGTCCTCGACCTCCTCACCAGCAGCCCCTGCCTCTCGTCTGGGCACCTCTGTGGCCTTTGGGGAAGGCGGCAGCCCCACAGGAGCGGCATCCATCTGCGCAGTGAAGGGCAAGAATTCAGGCACCGGAGGTGCAGGGGGTGGCTCCTCTCCCCGGGTCTTTTTGGAGAAAGTCCCAATGAGCAGCAAGTTGATCCAGTCAGGATCAGCCATCTTCCTGATGGCCGGCAGCAGCACATTGCAGGTGACCAGCTCCACCACCACAAAGCGTCCTGTTCGCGTCTCCAGGTGGGGCTGGGGCACCAGCGCCTGCAGCACCATCTCCACAGCAACCCGAGCATATCCCATCTCAGCTGCTGGGCTGCGGAGGGCAGGATGCGGCCCCACCAGTCGGCTGTACTCCCGCCACAGGGTCTGTCCGCTCTCTGGGTCACCCCTCAGAGCCTCGCGGGCCTGCAGGTAGCTCTGCAAGTGATGGCCACAGAGAAGGAGGAGACGCCGGGCCAGCGCTTGGCGGTCTACTTGACTCATCCGCCGCCTCAGCTCGGCGGCCAGGCCCATCATGGCCTTCTCCACCTCAACCTCGAAGGCTGGCTCGTTGCTGACGGTGCGGTACCAGGAGGCAACAAAGTCCCGCACCACTTTGCGGACGGTGCCGGCGATCTCCCTTTCCAGCCGCCCCTCGGCTGCCGGGCAGCAAGGCAGCGGCCGCAGGGAGCTAACGAAGCGCTCCAGCCGCAGCCGCCGGCCGGGGGAGCTGAGGGCACGGGGGCCCAGCCAGCCACCCAGCGCCACCAGCGCCCCACAGAGCAGCCCTAATGCCCGCAGGTCGAGCAGCAGCTGCAGGGCCAGCAGCCAGCCCAGCGCAGCCCCCAGTGCCAACAGAGCCCGGCGGACCCCTGAAGGCCCCTGGCCTGTCGCGGTGGGGCTGGGCAGCGAGAGCCGCCCTGGGGCTCTGCCGGCTGCTCCCTCCATGGCCACCAGGGCCTGAACGATCCAACAGGCCGGGCACCCCCACTCCCACGGGCACCGGGGCCCAACCCGGCCGGCCTCCCCCACTCCCACGGGCACCGGGGCCCACCCAGCCAGGCTCCAGGCCGTGCCCGCCCCGTACCGACCCGCAACCGCCCTCCCTACCCTACCCACCCCACCGCCCGGGGTTTATCACCACCATCGCGGCGCAGCCTCCCCAGCGCCACTTCCGGTGCCACATCCGGTTCCTCCCGCCGCCGAGAAGCGCGGCTCCCGGCGCCCCCTTGCGGGCCGGAGGGCTCGCGGCGGGGCCCGCGCGGCATCACGGTTGGGGTTCGAAAAAGGCCCGCGAAAAGCTCCCAGGTGCGCGCGAGGGCTGTCAGCGCACCGAGCGGTTACAGCGAGAGGCGGTTTCGCTTGCTTTTATCAGCCGTTTTTTCGGCGTGAATTTAAAAATAAACGTTGAATTCGTACGCTGAAGTAAAGGAAAAGCTCTGTATCTGGCGACTGTTGAATGAAAAAAAGAGCAAACACACAGGCGCACTGCGTTCGAAGCGCTGAGCGCCCTGGGCGTCACGCGCGCCGCTTTGGTCTCCTCAAGCATTGCTAAAAAAAAGGGAGAAGGAACAAGCGAACAAACAAACCAAAAACTAAAATCAGCCCCACCCAAACCAGGTGCTTCGGGGTCTGACAGCGATGGGGGATGGCCAGCTTGGATTGATCCCGGGGGTTGATTGGGAGCAGAGCGTGGTGATGGCGTCCACCTGGGGTGGGGCGGGGGTACAAAGGGGCCGGGCGAGGGGCAGCCTCTCGCTGTTTCTCCAGGGGTGATCGGGGTTTGGGTTGGTGGCTTTGGGGTTGGGGGGCGCTCCTTGGGGCTGAGGTGGTTTTGCTGTGGTGCTTTGTAGAAATGAACAAGCCTCTTCTGAAGTTTGTTCTGTTGCCACCGAGGGGGTGTAGCCCCCCGCCGTCTCAGCGACCACGGTTTCCCCGCGCAAGCACGGGCTGGCGGCAGGAAGGAGCTGTCTCTGTGACAAGGTCAGAACAACTATAAAAATTCTCTCAAAGCTGTGTTGGGCAGGGGGCTCGGAGGGGTGCCTTTGCTGGGTGCGTGTAGATGCTGGGCTTTGAAGTGTTGTGGTGGGAAGGTGTTGCGAGATTTGTTTGTGACGATACTTGTGTTGTGTGGTTAATTACTGAAGCGTTGTTTAGGGCTGAGAAACTCCCTGGGTGCAACGTACGAAGCCTGGCCCTTTTTTTCTGTTTTGCCTTAGCGTGTGGTCTTAGCTCTTGCATTCATGTGAAGAGCGAAAAAAAGAAAACCTCCCCAAACCCCCAAGTCCAAAAGGCAGGGGATGTTCCTGCGTACAGGAGCTGGTGTTGGGTGGCATTTGGGTGCTGCAAACGGCCGGGATGGGGAGCACAGGGTGAAATTGCTTGCTCCTAGGTGGAGAGTTTTGCAATACTATAAAATCTGCCTGAAATGTGCTAGTTCTGAGAATGTCTTAGTTGTGCGGGGGTACTGCCCGAGGACAGAATAGCAATGAAAACCTGGTTTAACTAAAATCTCTTGGTTTGTAATGAAAAGCACCCTTGTGGAAAAGATGTCCAAAGGAGTTCGTTAAAGCCTGAATTCCCTGGGAAGCAGGGGCATAGTGCTGGTCTCTGTGCTGGCCTGGGGCATTGCTGCCCATCCAGGGAGGCTTCTGGATGCTGGAGGTGCTTGCATGCAGGGGTGTGCTGTGCCCCACATTGCCTGGGTGCTGTGTTATGGTGTAAATACATATGTCAGACCAGCACTGGTACTGTGTGCTGGATAGGTACAAACAAATGATGAAGCAGGTCTGATTTTTTTATTTTTTGTAAGTGAGCAAAATGCAGGTCTTGCGAATTGTTTCTGCCTCCTAGGTGTGCTCCAAAATACATGTGTGCAGGGGAGAGCTGGAGCTCTTGGTGTTAACAAAGCTGAACGGCAGATCCCAGCTTCTGTTCCAGCAGTAAACCTCCTTCAGGTTTACAACCTCCTCCTCTGAAGCACACCATGCTTGCCACATTGCACTTAAAGCCTTGTGCTTCTGTTTCCTCCTTGCCTTCATCTCTCTGCACCTCCTCTAGTTCCCTGTCCGTCTTCAAGAAAGGTTTTTGGGGAGAGGTGTTTTGGTAAGTTGTTACATGGGCTGGGCATGCCCTGGGTACGGGAGCTGGAGGAGGGCGAGCTGCCGGAGCAATGCCAATGTGTTTTAATCATGATTCTGCTGGTGACGGATGTCCTCGTTCTCCCACTGGCATTTTTTTGATTGCAGGTGGGAGAGGGGCGGTGGGGTCCTTTGGCACATACTAACTCTTCGGCTCCACGTAACTGTGTGGCGTAAAGGACCCGTGGGGAGCTGTTGTTCCTGAGTTGGGTTGGGAAGTGCAGCCAATTAAAAGAGATTAATTTATAACATGTGCGAACTGGGAATCTGACAGCTTATTGTTGATGGATATGTGCAGAACAGAGCATGCGGTGAAAGGAGCAAAGAGCCTTGCTGATCCCAGGAGGTGAGATGCTGTGCGCAAATCGGCTCCCACCTGTGCTTGGGCATGAGAGACCTCCTAAATGGCTGATATTCGGGATTAAATCACCTGCCTGAGTTGCTTTGCCTTTCTCAAACTTCATTTGGATCACAATTTTCCTGCTGCAAGCATGAGGGTGGGACAGGGAAGAATTTATGGCTTCCTTAAATATTTGCACCCATCTTAGTTAAATAGTGCTTTGCTTAATGGGCTGATATTTGGAAGGAAAATATCTTTGTGAAGGTGCTTTGTAAAACTTAGGGCTGCTTGGAAGTTTTAAAGGGGGGTGTGGATGTAAGTGATGCTGGAAAAAATGAACTGGCTGGAGTGTGCTGTCTCTTAGAGCTTCTCCTGGGAGGAAAATATGTCTGTGATTCCCTGTTTTGGCAACAGCTTCCTACGTGGGAAGTAACTTAAGGTGCTATTCCTCTTCCTGCAACTGGGATGCAAAAGTGGTGATGGTGTGGCAAGGCACTACCAGAGCAGGCAGCTTCATCCCAGGGCTGCTAGCCACTCTCTTCACCCTCTTCCCCCCCAAAAAAAAACCCCAAACAAACAAGACCGGCTTGATTAGACAGATGGGGAAGATAGGTCATGTAATCCTGTCCTTCATTGTTCCCTGTAGCAGAATTAGGGGCTGTCGCCCATGTTGCTGTGCTCTTTGGAGGATGACTATCTTGCCAGCGCGGTGTCACAGTGCTTCAGCAATCAGGTCTGCCTAAATAAGCTGCAAATAAATTGATTCTTTTCTTCTTTCAAGTTCTTTCAAGTAGGAACTCGGAGGTCAAGTGTGGAAGGCACCCAACTCCTCTTCGGAGGGCTTGGAAGAGGGGAGCCTGAAGCTGTCGGGATGGTTTTTGTGACTTGAGCTCTGATGTGAGCTGCAGAGCATCCCCAGCACAGTCCTGGAAGGCTGGTTATGAGGTTGCTTAAGTGCCTACACTGAGTACAGGTGTTTTGCAAGCTGTTGCAGAGCCTTCCCCTAGCTGCATCCCTCCTTGCCAAGATATTAGAACAGACTGGCTCCTTACATTTGATCTTGTGGGTGTTTTTCTTGTTTCCTGCCTCCTTAGGAAGCGGGGTTATTAATAAGGAGACAGTCTGTACAGTGTCTGGAACATGGAGACAGTGGTGGGACCCTAGTTGCTATAGAAATGTTGTGATTTGGAAGGTCCTTTGCCTCCTACACGAGCCTTCAAGTGAACAAACAAGTGTGTTGTTGCTTTTCTGCGATGCTCTGCCAGCTTTGAGCTTTGCTCAAATGTCTGTGACGCTGATTTTGAAGGGGCTCTTGGGCCCTGGAAGTTATTCCTCGTGTAAACATCACAAAGCTGGGAGTCTTTCTGCTAGGGGTGATAGCTCTGATCTACCTGGTTGATTCAGCAGTGCTGCTCTCCACCTGCCAGGGAGCACAAGGCAATAAGAGCTGTTGGTCCTGTCGAGGTGCTTGGGAGTTGGCTAGCCCTTCCCAGTGCCACTGCAGGACTGTATGGGCTGAAGATGTCCCTGTGCATCGCTTGTACCTCCTGGGAGGGTCTGTGCTGATGGATGGGTTTGCTATGGAAATCTGTCAGGGCAAGAAGGGAAAAGTCTCTTAGTAGCTGGTCCTGACCCTGAGGTGTAATCGAGTTGGAATTAATCCTGTGTTGGAGAGCTGGGAAGCAGCAGGATCCTCACACTGTTCAGGTACATGAGCCCTCCTCGGAGGATTTCTGGTGCCCCATGGTTTGATGAGCATGGATCGCCATTGCATCCAAGCTTGTCAGCTGGACTGTGTCTTGGAGAACTTGCAGACGTGAACTGCCCAAGGACCACACTATACCATAGCGTATATCCCTTAAACCCTCCATCCAGGATGTGCCATCCCTGCTGGGAGGCAACATCCCAGTGAATCCCATGCTTGGGTTGATTAACATAGTCCTAGCTCATAAATCTAAGAAAGTGGATTTGGGGAGGAACTTTCCTGCCTCCAATGAAGCTTGCCTTTAAATTATTTAACAAGCTTCTTAAGCAGCTCAGCCATTTTGCATGGAATTTGTCAGGGCTCCATCAGCTATACACAGTGAGATGTGACAGCCATACTTTTATTATGAGCAGCGTATTAATCTTGGAATAGTGCTATTTGTTTTCCTCTCTTGCTTTTATGGTGCTTAAAAGCATGTATCTTCTTCTGCAAATCAATAACTAAGGCCATGAATAATAAAAAACACTGCAGTGAATGGCTCATAGAGATCCTATGGATGTAAGTTGCAGCAGTAATGACTCTGTTTGCTATCCATTAAGTACGTGAACTCAGAAGAATTATGCAGATTATAATAGCTGTATCAACATAAGTATGTTTTGCTGATAGACTTTCCTGATTGGATCCACGGGATATAAGCCTGCTAATCCCCTGTGCAGAGGACCTGATTATATTAGAGTGCTCTGCAGATCTGCAGATAGAAAGTTAAGAAACAATTTAAAAAAAAAAGTTGGCCCGTGTCCGTGGTTTCTCAGAAGTGCTCTGGTTGCTGCTGTATTTGGGTTTTTCTTGAAGCAGATGTGTGTTTTCTCTGTGTCTTCAATGGAAGCCAAGGGCCCAACCCTGAGCCCTGGTGAAAATGCAGACGTGGATGGTTTATGTACCATAAGCGAAATTTGCCCCACGCTGAACCTTAAATGTCACAGTAGCTTTGCACTGCAACTGCTCAGCCTGAGCCTTAAGTGGCGATTTGGTGCTGGGAGGGAACCTCAATCAGCACACATGTGGTGTAGCCCTGGTAATTGCTCATCTAAGTGGCCGACTACCCTCATGTGTGCTGCTGGTATGTGTAACTGCTAATTGCATGTGGATGTGGACTCTCTTTTTACTCCCCTCCTTGCCTGCAGCGTTCCAGCGATTTGTTGGTTGAAGCTAATAATGGAGCTGCAACAGGGGAAAAAAAACCCAACAGCCTGTAATTAAAAAAATCAGCTTGCTGTGCACTTGACACAAGGTTAAACGTCATGCAATTTTGTATGTAAAATTTTGCATGTGAGATCTGCTTATTAATATCACCTTGCTAATCTAGTGTGTCACCTCAGTAGGTGACAGCGCGCTCTACAAAGTCATCTCTGCTTTTTTTTTTACAATGCTCCAGCTTTCTTAAAGTTGGGGAAACCGAGGCTGTGCCACATCCTGCTTGCATGGCTCCTCTTTGTAAGCTATGCCGCTTCCCTTTATAATGATTTAAACAGATTAAATCATTTCCAAGGTGTAAGAGATGCGCAGCCATGTATAACGTTGCTAAATCCCCCATCCGTGCCTGTGCTGAGTGTCCTTGGTCCTGTTGTTTCTTGAGCTGCTGTGGGTTATTTGGTCGCAAGCTCCTGGTGCTCACAAACACCTTGGCTCCCCTCCGCCTTCTACGTCAATGTTAGGAGACACTCTGGCAGTTGCTGAAATGAGTGGTAAGGAGGTTGCGTATTAGAACTCAGCAGAAAAAGATCCCCCAGTCAGCAGAGATGCATGCAGAATTTGAAACATGCTTTTTTCTTTATTTTGAGAAAAGATGAAAGCACCTTTCCACCAGAATATCTTCCAGCATCTCTGCTCTGTGCTAAGTGATTGCCGATGGGGTAGGGGAGAGCAGCATCTCAGCTCTGCGGAGCCTTGGGTATCACAGCAAGGACTCATTTGCTCTGTGAACTGAATGAGTCTGGGGCAGCATTTGTGCTAGAACTCTTCTGGTTGTTGGGGGAAATCGGATGTGGGATGGATGGCTTCAGGCATCCCTTGATGTGGGTGAGGCTTGCAGCCAGCAGAAATAGTAAATGGAGTGAGATTTTTGTCCTTTCGTTTGCCTCCCGGCCAGCACCTGGCTTGAAATTTTTCTTTCAGGATGGCCAAAAGAAGGAAGTTTAGGGGCTCGATGGTGCCTCGGGATCCATAGGACAAACATCTATAGCTTGGATCCCATCTGGGATGTGAATGCACTTATTTTTGGTTTCCAGGCTCTTGGGGGAACTATGATGAAGGAGTCTGCATCTATATTAAAACAAGAGCTACAGGATTGGCCTCAACTTCCCTGTGCAGAAAAACTGGACGAGCAATGCTATGGTTTGGGTTAGCATGAGACATCTATTATCAATGCTGGTTATTTTCTGGTTGGGGAACCCATTCTGCTTGATGCCATCCAAAGTGGGAAGCTGTCGCCTCGTGCAGCAACAGCTTACTCTGCACTGGCTAGCATCTCATTAGCAAATAAAATTGTTATTTTCGGGATAATGTTGTGAGTTAATGTGATGTGCGCATCGTGAAACCCTAAACGTGCTGCATGCAGAATCGGGCGAGTTGCAGTGATGAATGTCACGCAAAACTCGGAGGCACTAATTGAAGGTGGTTTCAACAGAATATTCAATTAATGCTCTCTGCGTCGCAGACAGTCTGGAAAAGGCGCTGTTTTCTCCCGAGGATCTGTGTTACTGTGCAACAAACAGATGAAAATGAACCATTTTACGGCCTTCTAATTGAAAGTCGATGCACTGGTTTTATTAAAATTTTCATGGTGGGGACAACTGGATGCCTCAAGGGCCCAGTAATGGGATGAATAAGCTCCCTCCTCTCTGCTGCCTCACATCCAGCCCTGGGCAGAAGCAACTGAAAATAAATGCCTGAGATCCCCAGTGGGATCTGTGGCCTCGGCATCCCTTCTTGTGCGCGCAGAACCGTTTTATCGGAGTCTGCTGCACCTTAAGCGCACCCTCGAGAGGAGCGAGGATCCCTGGGAAGAATTGCTTTTATGGAACAAAGCAGGGGACTGTTGGGTGAGGAGAGTGGAAATGATTTTTCCTGTCCCTCTTCGTGGGTAGAAGGCTAGGTTTCTTCTGGCTTTGAGTCTTTTGTCCTCTTTCTCGGTGCCATCATGCCATGCACTGGGGAGCTGAAGATTATTAGTAGGAGGATGGAGCAGAAGGAGCTTCTCCTCTCTGCCCCGTCATCTCTCCAGGGCAGGCTGTTCCTTAGGGTGAGGAATGAAATAATTAAATAATTTTTTTTCCTAGTCTGGCCTCCTGTCATCCTGCAGTGAATGCTGCTTCTCTGCTTCTTCCAGCCAGTGTTGGCTGCCTGGGTGCCTGCATCTCTTCCCAGCCTGCCTGTGCGGTCACGGCAGCTCTCGAGGGCATGGCTGGGAGCCGTTGGTTTCCTCCCTCTATCGTTTTACCATCTCCTCTGTTGCCCAACCCCTCAAGTCCCAAAAGTTATTCGTGTGAAGTTGCTATATACATTAAGCAAAATGCCCAGACCAATGTGGTGGTGGTTGCTGGTGCAGCTCCTGGCACTGTCTGGGCGCTGGGAAGTGGCAAAAGGAAGATGCTCTCCGTGCAACTTCCAAAAAACTGTGCGTTTGCTGGCTGATGCGTGGAAGCTGTTAGCTGAGGCCTTCAGTGGTGTTGCATATGGGTACTAATTTATGCTCCTGCATCCCATGATGATTTAGGTATTTTAAAGCATTATTTACAATGAGTTCCTATACCTGTTTTGCCACGGCGATAGGGTTGTGATAATGGGAATTTACAGTTCTTTCTGACAAGAGACCGTAAACCAACAGGCTGGATATTTTTTTGTATTCCTACAGGCCTAATTTGTAACATAAAGCACTTAATAATTGTTATTAATGAACCTGCTGCGGTTGGTCTATAGACCCAGCTGGAAATCACATCTGCTATCAGATTTGCAGCAAATTCTTGTGAGTTGAGGGAGGGAGAAGCAGCTGATGTGGCTGGGAGGAGATGGCTGCAGCTGGCCAAAAGTAGTGCCCACGGATCAAGGGTGTAGCTCTGATTGGGCAGTATTGTTTTGGGGAGGATCGTGGAAATATTAAAATCTGAATGGCTGCTGAGTGAGGTGGGAGAATCTTAACACAGAGGGAAAAATACAGACTGCTTTTTTCTTAGGGACAGGGTATTTGGGACCATTAAATGCGTGTTGATAAACAATTACCAGGTACTTCAGTAAACGTCCCTAGGGATTTTCATACCTATTCCTCAC
>VZSC01014153.1:293675-357901 GCA_013398225.1 Steatornis caripensis
AAGTCCCAAAAGTTATTCGTGTGAAGTTGCTATATACATTAAGCAAAATGCCCAGACCAATGTGGTGGTGGTTGCTGGTGCAGCTCCTGGCACTGTCTGGGCGCTGGGAAGTGGCAAAAGGAAGATGCTCTCCGTGCAACTTCCAAAAAACTGTGCGTTTGCTGGCTGATGCGTGGAAGCTGTTAGCTGAGGCCTTCAGTGGTGTTGCATATGGGTACTAATTTATGCTCCTGCATCCCATGATGATTTAGGTATTTTAAAGCATTATTTACAATGAGTTCCTATACCTGTTTTGCCACGGCGATAGGGTTGTGATAATGGGAATTTACAGTTCTTTCTGACAAGAGACCGTAAACCAACAGGCTGGATATTTTTTTGTATTCCTACAGGCCTAATTTGTAACATAAAGCACTTAATAATTGTTATTAATGAACCTGCTGCGGTTGGTCTATAGACCCAGCTGGAAATCACATCTGCTATCAGATTTGCAGCAAATTCTTGTGAGTTGAGGGAGGGAGAAGCAGCTGATGTGGCTGGGAGGAGATGGCTGCAGCTGGCCAAAAGTAGTGCCCACGGATCAAGGGTGTAGCTCTGATTGGGCAGTATTGTTTTGGGGAGGATCGTGGAAATATTAAAATCTGAATGGCTGCTGAGTGAGGTGGGAGAATCTTAACACAGAGGGAAAAATACAGACTGCTTTTTTCTTAGGGACAGGGTATTTGGGACCATTAAATGCGTGTTGATAAACAATTACCAGGTACTTCAGTAAACGTCCCTAGGGATTTTCATACCTATTCCTCACTTGAACGTAAAGCAGCCGAGGTTTTTACAGCCAGCTAGTGATTTCTGACTGGTTCCGGTTTCAGATATTCAGCCTGGGATGGAAAGATAACGGATGCCTCTCATTTTTCCCCACCGGGTTGCGTGTGACCTTGAGGAAGGTGTTTAATCTTCGTGTGTCTCGGGTTCTTGGCTGAAATAAGGCTATGTTGTAGTCC
This sequence comes from Steatornis caripensis, assembly GCA_013398225.1. Classification (NCBI taxonomy): domain Eukaryota; kingdom Metazoa; phylum Chordata; class Aves; order Caprimulgiformes; family Steatornithidae; genus Steatornis; species Steatornis caripensis. The sequence goes on from VZSC01014153.1 coordinate 294,674, forward strand.
TTTGGGTTGCTTCCAATATGGTGTAAAGATACAGGCAGTGCAAGCTTTATTGGCAATATCTTTTATTAAACCTTGCAAATCTCGCTCCCGATAGTCCCTCCTGTTTGTTTAGACTCTGGGATATTCCCTGACTTGGGATAATGGATCCGGGTGGAAGCATCTTCATTACTGACACAGAACCGACAAATTAGAATATTTTTTGGGAGGCGTACAGATGCTTTCAAGCGATGATGTCAGTAATTAGATGACTTCAGAGGGTTTAATCATCCAAGCATCCTCCAGCTAAGCCCTCATCTCCTGATTCGCAGCCCTGTGCCTTGTCCGCAGTGGTTGAAATGAGGTGATGCTTTGAAGTATCAGGAGCAGATCTTTGCAAGGAGGATAGTTTGCATAATTGGTTTCTGACAAGGCCTAAAATACTATTTAGAGTTACATGGCTGAGTGTTAATTTATGCCTGTACTCCTAAGCGTAACTTCGTTACATGAAAGTGTTATTTATGATGCGAGCTCGGATCTATTCTGTGTGGCGATAGCGCTGTGATAATGGAGATATATGGCTCGTTGTGGCAAGAAGCTATAAAAGAAATGGGTAGATGTTTCTCTGCAGTTATGGACTTAATTTTTTAATGTGAGATATGGTAGCGATTGTAAGTGATGTGATCTGATAGTCAATAGGAAGCAGGATGGTAGAGGGGTTTTGTTTTTTTTTTTTTGAGAAATAACTTTGTTCTGGAAGATGCTTTTTAGCTCCTGCTGAGTCTGATCGCTTCTACCAGCATTTTAAGTGACTCGAAATCAAAATAGTGGGTGTTGACTTGTTGCTTCTCGTTGCTTGTTTTAAATATAATTCTCACACTTAATTAAAACTTAAATCATATAGAAAAATTAATCCTGTATATTTAATATGCTGAAACTTGGCCTAGGCGAGGTGAAAAATGCTGTGTTTTGCTGTAGGCATTTTGATGCTTCTTGACTGTTTTAAGCATTTGCACTTGGTGGAAAGGGTGGCTCTTCTGTCCTTATCCAAGATGTGGATTTTGAAATAGAGACTTTTATGCCCTTTCACCAGGGAAATTCTGTCTTCAGCTGTGAGTTTTGGTGATGGAGGCTTTGTTTTGAATGGGAGCGAAACGCTGTGTTTCCAAACTCCTTGAAAACGTTACAGGCAGGGGCATATCTCGGGTTTGCATTAGCTTATTTATGTCTTACTTGACAAAGCACAGCGGGGAACAACTGAGGGAAGACAAGTCTGAGGTTAAAGTTGTTTCGAAACAAAGAATGCAAATGCTGAATTTTGAGGATTATCAAAGCAGGAAGATTCAAACTTGTTGGATGTTATTCCTTCCCCCGCCTCTTCCTTCTGTGAAAAGAAATTTCTGCAGGAAAAGACCTGACTCTGCAGAGCGTTTCACTTGCAACACATTTCATGTCTCTGACGGAAAGCGGTTCCATCCCAGCTTTTTCCAGTCAGACCTGCAACTTACCCTTTCTGGGCCAGATTTATTCCTTCGCTCAACGTGTTTCCTTGTAATCCAGACAGCCCCAAAGCTCTGGGAAAAGAATCAAAACAGCTTCGGGTACTTCAAAGGGTACAAGTCACTCCAGCAAGTCGTGTTAGATGTCCTGCGACAACTAATCCAGTGTGTGATGTGACCCCTTTCCAGGTGTCCCTGCCTCTCTCAAAGACCTTGAAAAGAGCCCTGATAGACTGAACTCAACTTCTGCTTAAATCATCTGCCTATGATACTTTCCCTGTGAAAATGCAGGGGACTGGGGAATATGAAAGACACCTGAGCCAGATGAAATGAGAAACAAGGGGAAAGCAAGCAACACGCACGGGCAGGCAAGGTGTTAGCAAGATGGAAAGAGTAAAGGCTTTACTGCAAACAGTAAAAACCAATATGAAGTTATCACGCTGTACATAAAGCAACAATTTACCAACAGCCCCGTGGCAGTAAATCATGGTTGAGCTCAATATGAATATAAGGAGCGCTGATGTGTGTGGACTGCATAGGCAGCCCGGGATGGGGAAGAAAAGATGTTTACGTGAGCAAGAAGGTCCGTGTGCTGCTAGAGGAGGGTTTATGGGCTAAATATGTGCAAAACGGAGGGTCATCTTGTTTGGGTCTGTGAAAGGCAGATCATTGGCTTCATGGGACAGCCTGGAGAATGCAGTGGAACTGCTTGTTCTTGGCTTCCCTGCATGCTTTCCTGCATATTCATAGGTTCCTGGGAGCTACTCGTGGGAGTAAAACTACATCTGTGCTTCAGTGTGTTGAGGATTAGGGTAATACCCTTAAGAAATGGAAGAAATCTATTGTTTAGTCTTGAAATCTCATCCCTAAGTGGTGCAGAGAATGCTTGTTAATATTCTCTCTGAAGGCTGTTCATGATAATTCTTCGCTTTTTCACAACGCGTTTAAAAAATTTTCTTTAAACTGCTATCACTTAAAATCTTCCTAGCAATTACGATTGTTTAAAAAAAAAAAACTTTAAGAAAATCCCCAAGGTCAAAGCAGTCTCATCTTTATATGGATTGCAATAAATTACTTCAAGTCTATTCATAGCATAGGGAAGACCTTTTTATGTAGGAAGGATCATTATAGAGTTGCCAGGTCGTTAATTACATTGGGTTCTTCTACTTGCTATGTGAGTCATTTCCATGAAGCAGCTAAGATCATGGTGGGAGATAATGCAGTAAAGTGCATTAAAATGCTTCAAATGTCCTTTTGCTCATATCTGTACATCAGTCAGAACGACAACTGATTCAAAAAGGGCACTGCCAATTTAAATCAATAAATTTTTACTGGTGCGGCTGTGACCTGTATAGATATTTTTGAGTCTAGGCAGGGGGCTGGTAGCATGCTCATTGTTGATGCTCAGAAGTATTAAAGTTTAATAGACTCTCCAGTCCCATTCTGGCTGGCTGTCATGTTGGTGCAAATCCAGAGTGGCTCCATTGCAGCAAGTGGAGGGATGCAGGTGCGAGCGCAGAATCTGACCCTCTGTGCCTTATTTACCACTCCAGCCACCTGCTTTAGGAGATAAAGCAGCTGCTATCTTCCTAGCTTTAAATGTGACATTCAGCCAGTTATATGCCTGGTCCCCTCATCACTTTAGATGCTTGTTGATTTTTCTTAAATGTCAGAAGAGTTTTTAAACTTCATTTGAATTCGGCTGCCGAGCTCTGGTGGCGCTGCTGTCGCCTCCTGTGTGGCTCTCCCATGGGGTCTGTCTGCCGCGTGTGAGAGTCCTCTTGGTGTGTGGCTGTCTATTAAAATGTTGAGGTGTGGGGGGGAAATGAGCCCTTCACCTGCAGGGAGAGTTTTTTGCTGCTATTTACCTTCCTTAACGCTATCCCGTTTTGGAGGCGGTACGGGGTTGGGGATGGGCTGTTTTCACCCCGTTCTCCTGCCATCCCTTGATGGCAAGAGAGGGAACCGGTAGGTAAGTGCAGCTTGGCTTCTTCTAAGGTGCTTGCTCCTTAAAATGGCCAACAAAATAAAACTTTTTGCAAGAGAAATCTCATTCCTTTTTGTCTTCACATTTCTCCTTGAGCTCTGTGACACTAATTCAGTGGTGGGGAACTGTCTTCACTTTCAAGTTGAGGCATGGTCCTCTACTCACCTTGGTGCTGATGGCATCAGGAGAAAGAGGTGGCTTTATCTTCCCTTCTTGCTTTGCAGAGGGATCCCTCATGGTGTATATGAGGGGAAGAGTGAAGGGGAAGCTCTTAGTCTCTGTCCACACTCTTGTTCCGGTTAGGTGTCTCCTGAGGAGGCTGTGCAGAAATGCAGGCTGTAAGGAGGAGAATAAACAATTTCATTCCAGTTGGTATGAGAGAGAAAGAAAGAAAGGCTTGTCCAAGCAGGTCCAAAAGGCAGTGCCGGACCACGGGGCTGCAAGGCGAATCCATTCTGGATTTGGCTCCTGTGGGAAGGGTTGCGTAAGGAAGCCTCAGGTGAACCCAGGCAGATCTCCTCCTGCCCTGCTCAGCCCTGAGCAAGGTAGGTTGTGGCTGGGAAAGCAATCCATCCTGAGCCGCACTCTTCCAAGGTCTCTAAGCCCCAGTGGCTTGCCATATCCTCCTTAGTTGGGTCTATGAACCTAGAGGAGTTTCCTCTGCATGGGAAGGCCTGTTCTCATTAACAACATGGCTATCCAGAACAGTTGACACGTAAGATTCTTGAGGTCTTCGAAGCATGTTAAGCACGGANCATCAGGAGAAAGAGGTGGCTTTATCTTCCCTTCTTGCTTTGCAGAGGGATCCCTCATGGTGTATATGAGGGGAAGAGTGAAGGGGAAGCTCTTAGTCTCTGTCCACACTCTTGTTCTGGTTAGGTGTCTCCTGAGGAGGCTGTGCAGAAATGCAGGCTGTAAGGAGGAGAATAAACAATTTCATTCCAGTTGGTATGAGAGAGAAAGAAAGAAAGGCTTGTCCAAGCAGGTCCAAAAGGCAGTGCCGGACCACGGGGCTGCAAGGCGAATCCATTCTGGATTTGGCTCCTGTGGGAAGGGTTGCGTAAGGAAGCCTCAGGTGAACCCAGGCAGATCTCCTCCTGCCCTGCTCAGCCCTGAGCAAGGTAGGTTGTGGCTGGGAAAGCNAAGGTAGTGCCGGACCACGGGGCTGCAAGGCGAATCCATTCTGGATTTGGCTCCTGTGGGAAGGGTTGCGTAAGGAAGCCTCAGGTGAACCCAGGCAGATCTCTTCCTGCCCTGCTCAGCCCTGAGCAAGGTAGGTTGTGGCTGGGAAAGCAATCCATCCTGAGCCGCACTCTTCCAAGGTCTCTAAGCCCCAGTGGCTTGCCATATCCTCCTTAGTTGGGTCTATGAACCTAGAGGAGTTTCCTCTGCATGGGAAGGCCTGTTCTCATTAACAACATGGCTATCCAGAACAGTTGACACGTAAGATTCTTGAGGTCTTCGAAGCATGTTAAGCACGGAGCTGATAACTAGCTGCTCTAAGTCAGCATTGCTTTGTAGGCTTAAAGGTTTGTATGAGCTGGAGATCATCTCAAAGCTGGAAAATGGTGTTTTTTCTAGGTCTTGAAGACAGATGTGGGTGTTGTGAGGAAGGGGAGGAGAAAGCAGCGTGGCCGCAGGGTACCAGGCGCTGCTCTTGTACAGGTCGAGCAGCATTTGCAGCAGCACCCGAGTGCTTGACCTGAGCTCTGCTCTCTGCTCTCGAAAGGGGCAGAGTGGCCATGGGGCAGGCACAAATGTGCTGTGTCTAATCAGGAGCTCGAAGCCTTCGCTATCGAACCTTCAGCTCTTCACAGTGTAATTACCACTTGCCTGGTGAATTGGTTACGATGAGCAATGAAGATATAATCACTGCTGTTATTTGTCCTTCCCGGCTCCAGCTGTTAAAACAATTCCTCCTTCATAGCCCAGCCAATTTCATGGCTTTAATGTGTGCCCTCCGCTCCCAGCCCGCTCCCGAATCCCGCATGTGAGGAGTGCTGCACCAGAATCTCCATGAAAGCAGCCTATTTCCTGCATGAAGCCCGTGAAATTGNAGAGTGGCAGGAGCTGAGTGTGTTGCCTGCCTTGCTGGGGTTGCTGAGGAAATAGGGAGGGTTATGCTGTGAGGACTGGGGCTTGTTGGAGGGCTTTGCCCATATATCTCCCCTGCCTGTCTGGTGGACGAATAAGGTGAATTGGTTTAGTGTGTGCATCAGTACCCAACCTGCGTCGTGGATGTGCTGCTGATTTCCCGTGCTGCCTCTTATTGAACAAAAATAGCTGTGAAATGGACTGGGGGGGGTGTGTGGGGGGGTATCTATCCCGAGGTATGGAGCTCTCTTTAAATGGAGCCAGCAGAGTTGCTTATAGCCGAGACTGCCCATTGTAAGATCCTGTTTGCAGCAAGTTAACTCTCTGCCAAGTGATAATTGTTCAGGCTAAAAATNGGGGAAGATAATATTTTCAGAGCTGCTGGTACCCTGATTGCATGTTTGTTTGAAATGACAGTTTATGTTGTCTCTCTCTCTCATTAGGGAGGTTCAGCGATCGCGATGTTATTAACTAACAACAGCACTCACTGCATATAAACATGATTCCGCAGAGACACTCCAAGGAGCACTTGAAGGCAGAGGGGAGGGAGATGGAGAAGGAAGAAAGATGTAATGTTTCTTGCCTCTTNTGGACTGGGGGGGGTGTGTGTGGGGGTATCTATCCCGAGGTATGGAGCTCTCTTTAAATGGAGCCAGCAGAGTTGCTTATAGCCGAGACTGCCCATTGTAAGATCCTGTTTGCAGCAAGTTAACTCTCTGCCAAGTGATAATTGTTCAGGCTAAAAATTTCCATGCTGTAAGTCTGCCTCGGGCTATATGAAATTGTGGGAGAGGGGGTGGGGTTTTGTCTGTTTTTCCGAGGGGGACGGGGAAGTGACTTCACAACAGAGCTGAAGAGATCCAGTCTCTCCATGAGGTGGAGGCAGAGACTTGGAATTTGGCAGGGGGATGCCAAGGCTGTGCAGAAGCTGGGATTCAGCAGTGGGTAAGAGCAGGGAGAGGAGCAATGGGTCTAGTGAGAGATAACTGTCTATTTTCATTACTACCGACTCGTAAACAGACTCTGCCGTGGCTCTAATAGCTGCCGTCTTGTTCAGCCCCGTATGCGCTGGCTGGTTAATGTGGTTCTCCTGGCTAGATAGAGAAAATGTTTGTGAGAGATTGTTAAAGGAGCTTGATTAAAGGTATAGCAATTTAGGAAATAGCAGAAGGCTTCTCACTCAGCCTTAATTTGGCTGTTTGCATGGGTTTGTTCACTGTGATTGTTTTGAATGATGTAATTGGGTGTTATTTTCTCTATAGGAGCGCTTTATCTATTGCGAGGAAGTGCTAGCTGCAGTGCGAACATCCCTCTCTGGGCACTGGTTTGTCTCTGTCCTGCCTGCGGGAGTAACAATCAACAACAAAGACAGGAGAGGCTGGAGATGTCCTTGGGTGCTAGTTTCCAGCAACCTGCAGGTTAGGGAATTTCTGAGATAGACGTGAGATTCGGTTCCTGTTTCAAAACCCTGATCTCTTACTGACCTTGCCCACACTTCTACCTTTCACAGCACCCTGTTGCAACAAGCTTGACGAGCTAATTGTGCGTGTGCACAGAGGAAAACACTCGCTTTGGTTTTGCACTGAAGCCTGCGACAACCGGTGTCTGAACTTCAGACCTGCTAGTACCCCGTGGCGCTGGTGGAGAAAGCCGGTGAGCTACGTCCTCTCCCCGGGAGGGATGCTGGGCTGCGGAGGTACCCGAGGCCCGCTCCCCAGAGGCGAGGCGGTGGGCTGGCACTGCTGCAGCAGAGCTGGGCGGCGTGAATGCCTCCCTGCGTGTGCCAGCTGATTAGGAAGCAGAAGAATGGCAAGAGAAAATGAAAATGGGAAGGAGCTTGACAGCCCATGGAGAGGTATTTCAGCTGCAACACAAAACATTTGGTGGTAATTATAGAATAACCTTCATTTAAATGCAAATAAGCCTGTAATTAAGATAAGGGCTCTGTCACTTGCCAGTATTTCTCTTTCCCTCCCTTGCCAGCCATGGGTTTTGAGATGTTCCCCATCTCACTGTGGCATTGCCTGTTTGTCTGAGGGCTCCTATGGCAAGGGACGGTGAAATGAGCCGTAAGGGAAACGGCTTCTGCTGCACTTAGAGCCCATCCCAGCCAAGCAGAGGAGTCGGAGATAGGACTGCATATCCTACTTGGACCCTGTGGCTGACAGCTTCAGCTAAAACCCCAGCAACTAATGCTTTGCAGCTCTTCAAGGCTTGACAGCTGGATTTGGGCTGTGCTTGGGTATTGCTGAGATACAGATCTTCTCCCTGGGCCATGCTGGAGTCTGCACTGGGATTGCAATACTTGGCAGAGGCTGCAGGAGCAGACCTCCTCTGCCGTGTTCTGCTGTGTCCCAGAAGAGCTTATGGGATTTGCTTGGAGCCCAGCTCAAATCAAGGCCAGGGCAGTCCACAGTTCCCACTGTGGAGGTGAGCTGCAGGCAGTGTAGTGGAGAGTACTTCCAGCCTAGCTTGTAGCTAGGATTTTCAAAAGACTAGTCTTCACTGGGAGAAAAAGATGTTACCCTTGGCTTCAGCCAAGACACTAACAACCAGATAAAGACAAGTTGGTAGGCTGAGCTGGAGTGAACTCCACATTTATGTCCACATAAATGGTGGACGGAGGTAACATTTAGGTAATAATAAGCATTCAGGTAACTCCATCCTGGAAGCATCAGTGTCATAGCACCGAAAAAATGCAGATGATGACTTGGAATGCTTGGAAATACCCGTGTATGCGAAGGCAGTGCCTTGCCGTTGCTTGCTGGGAGCACTTGCACTGGCAGCAGCTGGGCTTGCCCTCGGTCTCCTTGCTGGAGAGGGAAACTGAAGCGCTGGAAACAGCCATTGCTGGAAAGGTTAGCCAGCAACCTTTGCTTAAACTGTCTCAATCTGTATGAAATGTTATCTCTCTGCCTGACTAAAGATATGTGAGCCAAGGGAGCGGAGATGCTCCCAGATTGTATTTATCTAGCCCTTTGAAAGGGCGTTTGAGGAATTAACTCGGCAGCTTAGGAGAACTTTAATGTTTCGATAAGTGGCTGGTGCTGTGTCTCCGCCTGCTGCAGCGTGACATCTGCGATGGAGCGTTTCCGTAGCAGACGTGGCCTGCTTGAGAGGAGGCAAACTCCTAGTCCCAGTTGTGCAAAAGCTGCCAAACTTCCTGGCACCGCTGGTGCCCCTTCCTTCCCAGGCTGTGCATCCTGCTGGGAGCAGGCGCTGCTCTCTGGATCCTTCCCTCAGAGCTGGGAGCGGGCGATGCTCTGTCTGAATCGCATCTGCATTGCAGATTCCCATGAAAATGATGCCTGGTATATTCATGTATTCCCTCTTTCTTCTGCTTCCTTCTCTGGAGGCTTCTGCCGGTGTTGGGGAGGAGGAAAGACCGGCACAGACCTCACTGCAGGGGAAGCAGAGGTGACCCCAGCCTGCTGCAGGAGCAGGATCTAGGGTGCTTTAGTGGGATGATGGTGGGATGTTGGAGTTACAGAGATCTTGCAGCAGCAAGGTCCTGTTCAGTGGCTCCTGGGGATGGAGGCAGAAAAGGAGGCAACCAGAAGCGGTTTGGATAGATGGTGGTGTAGATGCTTCGCTCTGGACTTCGCCAGTAACGTATCTGCAGGGGAGAGCAGAAGACATGGTCATCTCTAAGATGCAATGCTAAAGATGCCACGTTTCTCTTAAATACTGGCAGTGGGATCTGCTCCTGAGACTGTCGAGCTGAGCAAGGGAGGCTGGAGAGGCCGGAGTGCAGGTTTTCCTGGCTGGAGAGCACCAGAAATTTACAGCCTGCTGGCCTGAACGATTTCTGTGCTCCCAGCAAGGTCCAACTGGTCTCCCTTGAGAGAGCGTGGGGGAGTGTAAAGGTGCAATTAAACAGACACATCAGCAGGCTCTTGGGCTGCTCAGGAAACAGTCCAAAGGAGAGGAGGGGAAAAAAGGAAAAAGCAAGTTACTGTCGAAAGTGTTCTTGAATATACAAAGAATATGTCAATATAACTCTGCTTTTAATATTTGATACTGGCCTATGAATAATTCACCTAAATGTACAGCCAGCTTGGTGACCTCTGAAGCGATACCGCATGCACCGGGGGAGCAGAGAGTGCATGGACTTGAGATAAATGCTTTATAATGGTAAAGGGGACAAAGAAGCCTGGGGGGAACCCACCGGGGAGGATTCCCCGTGCTCGCTTCCCACTGCCCACGAGATGGCAGACGGTGCCCGTGCAGGCACCCACGCCTGAGCACCCACCAGGCAGATGGGAGCTGGGGTGGATGGGGGAAACCTCACCTTGGTCCAAGGTGCCTGAGTTGCCAAAAACTCAGCTCTTTTAGCATGCCCGAAGTGGTGCGTTTCTGTTGCATCCCAGAAAGCGTGAGAAGCAGAAGATGCTCAGCGCTTTGGTCCCCTGTGGATGGGAAGGGGCAGGATTACTTCTAGAATCTAGACTTGCTGCTTGACGAGGCCAAGCTCCTCAGGGATGGCTCCTTGGCTGAAATGCCAATGTTTGGGATCCTTCCAGAGACAGAAAGGACTCTCCATCAGTTTATTTTCTGTAAGATGGAGCTAATGCTCATTCCCTCTTGTAGGCTGGCAGATGGACCTGCTCATGAAATCTGGCAAGGAGCCTTTAACATGGTGATGGACGTGGGAGGGGAGCCCTGTTCCCCTGGGGATGCGTTGCCAGCAACATGGGGCAGGTTTCCCATCATTAGCTGTCTAATTGTGCTCCTAGGCTGAGTGGAGGTCTCTGCTGGGCTCATGATGCTTTATTGATTACTGCCACTTGTAACACTTAATTTTCTCCATTTCCTCCAAATCCAAGCAGCTGACTTCTTTTCTCTTTCCTCCTGTCTCCTCTGAAATCATGTTGAAGGTTTTTTTGTGATTTCCTGTGCATTAAATCCATATTGAAGTTGAAAAAAAGAGTTGTGAAAGGGCCCAAGCCAGTACCTGCCTGCAGAGGGGATGCAGGCAGGGTCTGCCTTCGCTGCGGGGGCCCGCAGCTGCCTCACCTGGGGTGGGCAGGAGGGCTACCTGGGTTTGCAGCAGGAGGGCTGTTAGTGCTCCCTGTTGGTGCATTGGGGTGGGGGCAACCCCATCCCCACCTCCGTTGCCCATGCCAAAACTCACAGAGGAGACTACTGTCCCCCGTGCTGCCGCAGCACGGCAGAGGGCAGCAAGCCCCTGCTAAGCCAGCCTGTCCTGTTGCCCCCCCTCATCGCCCCTATTGCTACGATAGTTCATGTGCTACAAACAGGCCCAATTACAGTATTGATCTCCTACATGCTGGGAGCTGATGGTAGGTCCCTCCCCAGCTGGTTTGGTAAACAGAGCTCTCCATCAGCAGGCACTTCATGAATGTCACAGAGTGACTTTCTCATCATGCCCCCGCAGCCATAGCGGGCAGAGTGCTCCAAGGAAAAGGCGAACCATCTTGCAAGGAGTGGGAAGAAATTGGGTCACCCCTTCCCCAGCTGCTAAGCATTTTCTGTTGTCCTAAAACTGGATTCGCTTGCCATAAAAATGCATAGGGGAGGCTGCAAGCAGGAGGTGGACAATGATGACCCCTTTATGCCATGGGCTGGTGACTGGTCGATTGATACTTTGTAGGACTTCCCATTTTCTGTGGGTTGCTTAAATGCATTGCCAAGAAAAGTGAGTGCTGCCCACCAGAGAAGCTCTTCTGGAGACGTAGGAGAGCTGGTCCTTGCTCTGGTTTAGGAATAGACATGCTCAGGTTTCCCTGTAATGCAGCCAGCATGTGTTGCTGGGTGTGTGAAAAGGGGATGTGGTCCAAGTTGGAGGATCTAGTTTTTTTTTTTTCCGTGCATCACGTAGCTAAAAACAAAGGGACTTGCTCTGGCATGAAGGGGTTTCATCACCATGAAACTTGTGTTCGCTTTTGTTTCGGTGAGGAAAGGAGGAACGCTGAAAGCTGGCTTGGTTTGGTGTACGCCAGCCTTTATTGCTTTCGTGATTGAGCCAAAATAATCCATGACTTGCAGAGCCCTGGTGTATGTCTGGCTTAAATAATTACTAAGCAACTGTGGGAGAACTGTCACAGTAGGTGTGAGATGAAGTGGGTGACACCATATATCCATGTTGGCTTGGTAATGACGTCCTGCTCGAGCTCCTTCGGGGTGGAAAGATGCTGGCAGTCTTACTTTAAGCATGTAGTTTCCTACCTACAACGGGGTGCAAGCCACTCTGCTCTGGCTTTGCAGGCTTCTTGAGCGGTAACCATAAGAGCAAGCCAATGGGACAGCTCTTTTCTTGTGGGGGGATTTACCACGAAGGCTAGCAAGCACGAAGGACTTAAAACCCTATTTGTATTTGTCCAGTGTTGCAATTCGCAGCCAAATCATGAGTTGGATGCCGAGAGAAATCCATAGTTGCCATAACAACCAACAAACTATAATTAGTCAAAGAGTTGAGGAGAGGGGTCCAAAGAACAAATGGAGAAAGGAGCTGCTCTTCAAGGGATGCTGATAGAGATCAGAAAGCCTGGTCACAAGTGTGTTACGGGAGAACTAATCTATCCAGAAGCCGTTTGGTCTTTAGGCTTCCAGTGGAGTTGTTTGAAGCCATATAAACTCTGGATTTTCTGATGTTTTCACTTCTCGAGGACAGAAGGATTAGAAACACCCCATGCGTTGAGGCTGTTGCTTTTGAGGCGTGATCGGGTTGCGCTGGCGGAGCCGTGTAGGCTGATAAAGGGGTTGCAGAGTTTTTTCTTGACCTAGAGAGGTGGGGTGTAGGATGTGAGGAAGGGCAGAGCCTGAGGAGCCAGGCTGAGCTGCAGAATCCTCCTTTAGCTTGGCAGACAGATGAAGAGTGAAGGTTTGACACTGCCGAGTAACCAAAACGCGTGTTCGTGCACTGCGAGACAGGCAAAACACTCAATGTGGCACAAGCAGCAAAGCCTTATCCACGTTGCTTCGAGCAGGTGGTTGAACTGAAGTGTGCGTGGGGAGGGGAGGAGGACACAGCCTGTCCTCCGCCCTCTGAGCCTGCAGCCCAGCGTGCAGGACAGAGCATCCCACCCCCTTGCATAGGGCTGACTTTGCAAGAGGGATGTGGCTGTAGCCCCTCTCTCTTTGCTTCCCACGGGCACTGCGTGTGGTTACTGGTTTGGCCGGGGAGGCTGGAGGTCCCGGGGCTGTTGGTGCTTGTGTTTGGCATCACCTGCTCCGAGACTCGTCTCGGTCCTCCTCAACGTGATCTGGGCGATGGGGACCCCTTCTTGCTGGCTGCTGAGGTTGCACGAGCCTCTTGCTGAAATCTGGTTTAGTATCCCAGTTTATCTGGGGAGGTGGACTGGGGTCTGGTGGGCTTTCTAGGCTCTGCTCTGTTCTCTTACCACAGGCTCCCAGAGCCTAAAAACTGCCTTTTTTTTTTTTTTGCCCCTAAAACCCACTGCTCCGTCTTGATTTTGCTCATTTGGGACTTTGCTGTCCTTAAGGCTGAAAATTGTTACCAAAGTTACAGGAAGCAGTGGCAAAAACTGCTTTTAGCAGCAGAAAACAATCCCGTGGCAATTTAGGTCAGGATTAGCAGAGAAGTCCTTTCACAGGCCCAGGGATAGAAATTGCCGGTTGCTTTTTTGTCTCGGCTCCTTATTTGCAGCCTGGCCTGGTCTGAGCTGTTCTATTTGGTGTCCCAGTTCTGCAAAGGGAATGCCGGCAGTAAAACCACATGCAGTGTGGGAAAGGTAACGAGTTCAGTCACGACCCCGAGCAGCGCTGCCCCTCGCAGCCCCTGGCCCCTTCAGGCGCTCATTTTTGAGGAGGGTGTTCTCATGCACGCAGGGGCAAGAGCAAGGCAGGCAGCATCCACGTGGAAAAAGTCACGCTACCATGAAAAAATACCCATGGAACACCTCACACACAATATAGAACAAAAAAAAAAAAATTATAATATGTCTGGAATACAATAGAAGCAAAATCTCCTGGCAGCAAACATTCATGCAATTGACTGCCAAGAAAAAAGGACCTTACAGAAGATGAGACATGAAAGGGATTCCTGCACAAAAACTAAAAGTCAGAACACAATAGTATATATTTCAGGCATATGAAAAGGAAGTGCGACAGTAATACTAAGGAGACAAGATACTCTAACAGAACTGGGAGCTGAGGAGAGGAGAAACTCAATCAGCAGTGACACAGGAGGCTCGGCGAAGGCAGCTCTTTGAATGGAGCGGAGTCCTTTTTTTTTTTTTTTTAAAAGCAATCCTGCTTATTTATTTTATTTTTTTCCCTGTGAATTAATCTTTCCCCGTTTTTCTGAGCTTGTAAAGGAACAAGGGAGCACATGAATAATACGTTGCCAAGGCCAAAAAGATGCAAGGGGCTGTATGCGCGGGAACCCACGGCATCGATAAAAATATTATGCCCTACAACGATGGTGCCGCTGGCTTTTGGCGGTGGCAGGAGGTGTGTGTGGGGGGGAAGGGAGAGCCAGGGGGAGATGAGGAGGGGGTCTGCTGCTGGGTGGGCTCCTCGGGGGAGACGGGAGGATGCCTAGAAGTAGCAGAGCAAGATGGGGCTGGGTCCAGGGCAGCGCAGGACCTGGCTCTTTACCTGGGCTGCTGTCTATCAAACAGGTTTATTTCTGTCAATTAAGATTTGTGGTGACTCTTAGCGCTGTCGCAAGGATCTGGTATCTGTGTGGGGCTTGCTGTGTGGCCTGCAGGAGCCTTTCTGATGCGAAAGGCGCCGGCGTTGCTCATGTTGGTGCTGGGGGTACGGCTGCCGGTGCTGCGAGGGAGGGATGCTGAGAGAGAAATCCCCGAGCTGCCTCCTCGCTGTCGTTCTGGTGACAAGGAGGGAATTCCCAGCTGGGCGTCTTGCACATCTCTCCCCTGTCAAACCCTAGCAAGACTTTCTGCCTAGGCTTAGAAATCCTTTTTTGTGTATGAGTGTATTTAACAAAACGGACGATTTCTGTCCTGCTGGTGTGGCTTAAGCTGGTGCTTTAAGGGGAAGAACCCATCGCTGAGCTGAAATGGCAGGAGTTGTCAGTGCTTCAACTCTCCTGGTCGCACGAGGTGGTGCCAAAGCAGTACAAGAGCTGGTTTTTAAGAAATTAAATATTCAAATACAGTGGAAGGGCTGAAGCCTGGAGTTTTTCTGTCCTTGAAAGGTATGAGAGCCTGGAGGCAGAGACCAGGGCTTTCCAACAGTTCGATGGCTCTTTCTGAGAGGCTAAATTCCCTTTTAATAGGTTGTTCTCTCTATCCAAGATCAGAGAGCTCGCTTTCCCCTCGCTCATCCCTGGCAAGGTCCTGCTGACTGCAGTTCAAGCACGTACTTTTTTTTAATGATGTCCTGTAACAAGAAGCCTCCTGCAATCATCCCGTTTAGATCTGGAGCCTCTAAAGGATGGCTCGGAAAATCTGAAGTGCTGAAGCACTTCGGGAAGAAACGATAACATCTTCCGGGCATGTCCGTGCTACAGCAGCGCTGGTCCCGTGGCCGGGAGACTGCAGCCTTGATACCACAGCCAAAGGCTGGAAGGGGCGTGAATTTGATTGCTTGTGATTTCCGCAATCAAGCATCGTTTTGGAGCCCAGAGGCAGCAAAGGAGATTTTTTGATCTGACCCAGCGTGGCTCTGCGGATGCTACTTGCCCTAAAGCAGACGTTTGGCTGCAATCTCATTGGCTGACTGTTGTTCGGAAACAAAACAGTCAGTTTCGAGTAGCCTTTTATTATTATTTTTTCGCTTGTTTTGCAAGGAGTGAGTCTTCAAAAAGAAAACCCTGATGCCATTTTAGTTGAGTTTATCCCACAGGGCAGGAGGGGGATAGGTAAGGATGAAAGGATCCCGTTCCCAGACCAGAAATTCCCGATGGCTAGAGGAAAATTCAGCCTGTCTCCAGCAAGCGGCTGGCTGGGCATGCAATCCCAGGCGGCTCGTGCCGAAGATGAGTCCGCAGAAATGCGAGCGACTGGCAAAGGCGAGCGCAGCTCGTGTGAGCATCTTGTCCCCGGGGATGTGCGGGGAAGGTCCCCGCCTGCCAGCTGGTAGCGGGCTCTTCCCAGGCTGGAGGGGAGCAGGGAGGACGGGATGTTGTTGATTTGCCCGGCTGTTACTTTGTTTACCTGTCCTAATGCTTTTTTATGGGGCTGCCATAAAAAACACTCATTAGACAGTGTTGATTTTCATTAATGTTGATTCACCAAAAGCTTAATCAATCTTCTGTGACCAACGACCCCGTTCCCAAGGGAGAACAAAGCTGTTGAACAAATTAGCCTTACAGATTGGATGCAGAGCTTGCAGATGCGACAGCCTGGGTACCAAAGCGGGTGGTGTATGGATTCATGTAACACGCCCACGAACAATGGCAGTCAACTGCCTTTTTTCTTTCTTTTTTTTTTTAATTTCTTTTCAATTTACATCTTGACTGAAGCATGCTGGCAAGGCTGCTCAGCCCCTCTCTTGTCTCACCTTCGCTGTTACCAGCCATGCCGTCTGCAGGCACGCGGGGGGATGGAGCAAGGAGAGCTGTTAAGGGACTCGGCTGAGATTCCGATGTTCTCTGTTTGCTGCCTGACTCTGCTGCAAAGTCCTGCAGTGGCCGTCAAGTCACTTGTCTCTCGGTGCTGTGGTGCCTTGCCTTTAATGAGGAGGGCAATGCTTTTCTGCTTCCCGGGGGGTCTCCAAGGGTATAACCACATCAATTAGAGAAGGGCTGGTTTGGCAGCAAGAGGTTGTTAAAAACAGCCAGTGTCAAAATGTACTCTTCACCTCTGCGAGACCAACCTGCTTGCGGCACGTTCGCCGAGAGAGGAGTGTAAATGCTTCGAGTGTTTTCCCTAAATGGGAGGGGATATCCTCGAGCTGTACCTGGGGAGAGGATGAGATGCTGCTAAACACATCTAGGAGGACTGATCCGGACCCCATGCTCTGGGAGCGAGGGTCTGCAGCATCCCTCCTGGCAGAAAGTGGTGGGGCTTGGTTGCGGGGAGCTGGGGAGGATGCTCTGTCCCGCTCCCGCTGGCTTTGTGACACCAAACCAACCTGTTCCTCGTGCTCCTCGGGGCTTGCAGACCCACCGACTCATTTCACACTTGCTGCAGCCCGGCTGTCAGGTTAGTAATGACTTTTCTTCTCCCTCCTGGGCTGGATTTGAATGGCTGGTCTGGAGGTGAAAGGCCCCCGTTCCCATTACCGATCCAATTTCCTGGACTTCTACCGGGTAGATAGGAATTGCCAGAGCGGAACAGCCTGATGGGCCATCGAGCCTGGTGCGTCCTCTCCGACAGCAGCCAGTGTTTGGTGTGTAATTAAAAGCCTTTGTACTATTTGACTTGTAACTTAATATCACGCTGCCACGTACATATCTCATTCAAGAAAGAATAGGCCCTGACGTGCAAAGACGGAGACGGGCCCCCTTTCTTGTGTGCTGCATCCATGGCGTCAGCGCTGCATCTGTGCTGTGCATCGCTTGGGGTGTGTGGGCAGGGGCTCTGTGCCCCGAGCGTGTGTTTCATGCGAGATTCAGCACGCTGGCAGGGATGCTTCTCACTGGCGTAGGGAGAAAATTTGGGAGAGCAGAGTTTGCAGGGAGCAGTGCTGTGGCTTCTGGTGGGGGACTTGCTCTGTGATTTATGGGGTTCTGCTGCAAGCACTGAGATTAAGGGAAGTGCTTTAAGTGGTCCTTAAAAGCTGGCTTTGGTAGAAGAGATGAGCCCGTATGATTACACCCTGTCTGCCTCAGCGTGGGCTCGCTTGAGCCCCTCTCGACTAACATGCTGCCTGACTTGGCGCTGGAGCAGATAAGGAGAGTGTGCAGCCCTGTCCATCAGCTCTGCCGCAGGGGCAGGACGGGGGAGCCAGAGGCACTGCTGCATCAAGCCACGCTCAGAGGGCTTGCTGGCAGACGTCTGCCTGCTCCCTTAGCCTTAACAGAGGGGTTGGGTTGCTCTGCTGTGCAGCTATAACCATGTGGGAGATCGCAATCTGCTGTTCCCACGTTCGCTGCTCTCTGTCCCGGGTAGGCGTCTGCACTGTGGGTAACGCGAAACGATGCCGCTCCATATGTGTGTGCTCTGTGCAGTGATTTCCCTATAGCTTGCCCTTTGTTCTGCTGGTGGGCTGGTGGCCACCATCCCTGGAGGGGCTGTCGGTTGAAGGAGACTCACATCTGAAAATGTGTGGGGGCATGGGGCAGTGGAGGCATCGCTTGAGTCAGAATGAGACGAGTCGGGTGCAGAGGGCTGGGTGCAAAATCCGGTGAAAGCAAGCCTTGCAGATCTGCAATCACTCTGCTTTTGACCAGAAGCAGAGAGAATCTCTGAAACGCTGGTTTATTGGGACTGAGGCCATGCTGGAAACCTTGCGCTGGCTATTTTGCAAGGATAAACCTCATCTCAGCAGGGGTTGCTCGGTGAGGGTTTGCATCAGCACCGGGGCTTGCCAAGTCCCTCTCCTTAGGGGGGCTCTACTTAAGACTGATTAATTTGCCCACCTGTGTGCTATTCCCTCTAATTGACTGAACCTACAAGAAAACAAACCTGGGCTGATCAATACAGAAATAATTTTGCAAATTGTGGGCATAAATCATTCCCGATCGGCGTGTGCTCACGTTTGTTAATGGATAAACCAAACTAAATCAATTTTCTTTATTAAAACACAATTGTTTCATCTATTATGACTTCAGGCAGGTGGCGTGAGGAGGGGGACAGCGGCTGCTCACCTACAAACATGTTTGCCGCTCTGAGATGCGGTCGGGGAACCGCCAGCTCTGGTGTGTGCACCCTGTGCCTGCGGTCCATGTGTGTGCCTTAGGTAAATAGTGGGGAGAGGCTTTTAGGAAGCTGTATGTCCAGCCAGCCAAGTGTCATGGGGTATTCATTAGCCTCATTACTGCAATATTTCTATCTGCAAGGAGGAGATAAAGAGACCGGGTGCCTGTGTTGGTGTTTTGTGTCGCTGCTGTTGTCACTCATCGCTCATGCTGCAGTCGCTCAGCCCCTGGGATGGGAACCCAGCAGGATCTTCTGCCTCTGATCTTGGGTGCTGTGTATTTCAGGTGGCTCGTCCCGCTCTGCTCGCTTTCCCTTTGGGAGATCTCCCTTCTTGGTCTGTGTGTTTTGTTGCTGCCGGAGCTGGAATTGGCCAGCCAGGCAATTGATGCCTTGCTCCGTCCTTGGGCCTTTCCCACCATCAAGCAGTGGTGATTTTCCTCCCGTAAAGTGCTTTCAGGTCACGAGGGGCTCTGATCTGCATCGGGGCATCCGTACCGCTGCTCTACTCGGAGGTGAAAAGCAATCTTGTATCCCCTCAACAATAGGAGAAGGATCAGGGCTGCTCTGTGTCCTGATTTACAGCCTTTCTGGCCAGGAGGAGAGTTGCTCTGGGTCCGTTTGCCTCTTGCTATATGTGATAACTGCCTTGGAGAGCTGTGCGGGTGCCTGAAGTGTCTGTTTAGGGAGCCCATGTTTTTATTGATTTTTTTTTTGAATAGTACAAATGAACAAATAACAGTGCAACAATAAAAATGGGGGATAAATAATCTGCTACTTGGCACACTCAGCTGAATGGGGACAAGTGAAATGCAATGCAGACGTGTGCCTGGAGAAGGTCAAGTTTTTAAATCTGAACTGGAGCTAAGTAAAATATTGGCTAACTAACTGGATTCCAAAGCTCATAAAATGTTGATAGCACTGAATGTCGGCTGGAATATATCGCCTCATCTTTTAGATGGGGAGCCAGCGCTTTCCTTGATCTTCCTTCCCTGGGGAAATGCTCCTCGGGAGCAGAAGGGAGCCTGTCAAGTGGCTTGTTTTCCTCCGTGTTGGCAGGGCAGAGATGGAAAGGTCACTCGGGTTAAGAGCAGCAGGGAAAGCTAAGCTACAAGTGGTGCTTCAAGTCGCCGTGCTTTGATTTCTTAAGCTGAGCCATGGGCTGGGATGGTTGCGGAGGATGCTTGGGAGAGGAGCTCTGGGCTCAGACCCTGGCTGAGTGTTTTCCTGCTGGTGTTGAGCACAGGGAGAGAGGGATTGGGTGCAGACGGTGGGAAGATGTGTGCATGACTCCTTAGTTGGGGCACGGTGGCCTCCTTAGTTGCAGGAGAGCACCCTTGTAGTTCATGCCTTGGACTTTGGCATGGACTTACTATGAGGATGGATGTTGTTTCAGATGAGGTCTGTAATGGCTTAATAAATCTGCGGGTTCAGGTTGATGAAGAAAGCACTCGTGCTGCGCCTTGTCCACCCTGGCCGATCCCACCAGCTCCCAGGGAAGGGCAGGTAGGTACGCACAGGACCAGCTGCTGAAGCAGTGCTGGGTGCACAAGCTTCAAACCCCAGAGCCTGCAAAGCTTTGGGCCGGGGCCTGAACCAAGCTGCTCCTGCAGTTCAGAAAATAATAGCGCCTACCACAAAGAGGTGTTGAGAAGACAAGTCAGTTAACGTTAGTGCAAGGCTTTGAAAGGGGGAGGCTTTTGAAGTGGGGATTCAGTTCTTTGCTTTTCTTTCTTCTTCATTCCCTTCAGTGCTCTGTAAGGAGCGTGGCTCAGTGGTGTGCCAGTATCAAGGTTTGATGGCCTCTTGCTCCCCGAGAGAATTACGTGCTCCCTCAATGGCTCGCTTCAAGGCAGCGTGTTCAATTGGTATTCTCTGTATGGGATTTGCTCTTATACATAGTGCATTTTTATTCAAATAATGGTATTGATTGTGGAAAAAGTAATGGAGAAAATAAATGGAAACAAATAAACACAGAAGATTTGTACTTCACTTTTTCAAGGTCTATTTGTGACAGTCAAGGAACAGTCCGTGTCCTCTGTAGGAGCGGTGACTGGTGATGCAGCTGGTACCTCGTTTATTAGCACGTAGTTGCAAGATGTCTATGGCAGCAAAAGGGGTGTGAATACACGAATGGTTGGGGCACGCACCTGCTTGTAAATACCGGTCCCAACCATATGTGGTCTAGCCCAGTTATGAAGATACCCTGGCAAATATACCTAGCAAATGGGGTATTGCGCCAGCTTAGGTCACGGGAGAGGAGATGGACTGCGGCACCTCCTTGCCAGGGTACTTCATATGGTCTGCTTGGCTCGGGCAGGCTTTTAGCTTGCAGTAGCCTTGAAAGATCTAGGCTTGTGTTTTGGGTCCTGGTCTATCTTCTATCATTTATTGACTTGAAAGCTGGCATCACAGTCCTGCTTTTGCATTTGATGCCAGGAATGCCGTCAATAGTTTGAAGCATTGGAAGCATTGCTCCCATCTCATACCGTTTGGAGACGACGGCTTCAGCATAGAGCAGAACTGCAGCTTCAAAAATTACTCTTTTGTCCTTTGAATAGACTTTCACTGACAATTTTTCACACCTTTGAGAGTTTTGTGGTGGGGAGAGACTCTCATTTTTTGTTAGAAATATTTCCAGGCCTTGTGGTTGGTACGAAGGCAACAGGCATTGTCTGAAATGGTTAGAAGGACTACAATTTTAAACTCGTGGGGGTTTTTCAAACAAGCCCGTTGTGAGGAGGGTGTTTGAAGGCAAGCTGCTTCAGCAATACTATATTTTTGCACCCAAAGGGTAGGACTTCCTTGATGATACTGGACTAAAGTTTTTAGGTAAGAAAGCAACCAAAGAAACAAAAGTGCATTCTCCACTCAAAAGCACCAGCTGGATTTAGGGATGCCCTTTACCAATGCAGGGCGGAAAGGCTGCTGGGACGCAGAGATGGGAAGGCACAGCTACCCAGGAGGAAATGCTCCAAAATTGCTCTCCGGCCCTTCCTCCATCCCGTTCCCCAGCCATGAGGAATTGTCCTCTCCCAGATCAGGCACAGCCTTCAGGTAGTCCAGGTGGGTATTTTCCCTGGGTCTTGTGTGTGGGTCCTGCAAGGGTCTGCGTGGCAGCACGGCAGTGATGGAGTGTGCCTGGGGAGCTGGCCGGTTCCAGCTGACAAGATAATGAACTGCCAAATAAAGCATGGGAGAAAGGGAAATCCATGATAAATCCACTCTCGCATGCCGTGGAGGAGACGGATAAACTCCCTCTCTCCCATTGACAGCGGGATTTTTCTCTCCCGTGCTGGCTGCAAGAGGTGCGGCGAGGATGCAGCTCCCACTGCCTTCCTCCGGCACCGGCAGACAGACGGACAGACACATGGAGGGGTGTGCATCATCACATCGTGTTGCATTGAGTCCTCCTGGAAGGCTGTGAATGGTTGGGGACAGCAGTGTCCCTTTGCAGGGTTATCTGTCCCTTCAGCATTGAGGGATGGTTGAGCCCTCGTGCTCGACCAGTGGCAATTAATTTTGAGGCTGTCAGGCTCTTGTTCTTCTCCTCTGGGGTGGGGGGTCCTTCCTCTTCTCCCGTCGCTGCGCAGTGGCTGAAGCTGCTTCCCCAGCTGGATGCCACAAAGTGCAAACCAAATCCCAGCTCCCAAATCCAGACCCAGCTGCTGCTGCTTCTATTGCTCTCTTACTGGGATGTGATGTACTCTTAAATGTTCTCCGAAATCAGTGAAACGCACGTGCTGGTGAGATAAACTGGGGTCAGTGGAGTATTTGGAGGTGGAGAGGTAGGGTATTTTGGGTGCGGGTTGCTCACTGCATAGGCTGTGCGGGCAGTGCATTAGTGGAGAAGCAGGGCAGGAGATGAGGTGCATCAGAAAAGCAATTTAGCGTGTGGGCCGCAGACTGGAATAACAAGGGCGGTGGCAGGTCAGCATCGGAATGTGTTGTGGGAGCCAAGCAGCCCCCGAAGAGCGCCATTAGGGGCGTCCTGCAAAGCGTGACGGAGCTGTGCTGCCTGCCTGGGCTGGGGTCAGGCCGGCCCTCAGCTCTCCCCAGCTTTGCCCAGCGGCTCGGAAGAGGTCAGCCTCTTATTTTCAGTGCACTCACTCTCCCAACTCTTTTTTTCCATGTCTGATTAATAAATCATGAAGTTTGCCCAAGACTCCCTCCGTCCCCACCCAAATACAAACATTCCCCATCACCGCCACCTTGCAACTAGCAAAGCTGCTCCCTCTGACAATCAATTACCCTCCGGAGATGAAATTATTGTTTAATGGCTTTTGGAACAGGCTCCTGCTCTGACATTCATCACAATCAATAATGCATCAGCGGGGACAAAAGAAATTACCTGCCTCCTGCTAAGTGAAAGAGTCCATTTGTATTCTGCACGGCCCCTTCACGCCCACTGAGCCGGCAGCCACGGGTGGATCGTGCTGATGGCACAGAGGGCGCCTGGCTCCTGGCTGAACTCCAGCAAAGTTTGCTAAAAGTTCATTGTGGGCACTGTCGTTAGCAGGGCTGGGTGCAAGAGCCACGGTTAGGTGACCGAGGATGCCGAGGGATGGAGGCGGTGCGAGTGAGGGTATGGTTTGGGACAGGCTTTCCTTAGGATAAGATTAAGGTTTAGGTTGTGCCTTGCTGAAAATACACCCGGGATAGAGAGCCTTGCCGCTAGACTAGTGAGGGCATCTGCAGCACGGTGTTAATGCGTTGGGGCTCTTTGAGGGGTGGCTGCTGGGATGTAAAGGCTGTGGATGCAGTGGGAGGGCTGGAAGGGGTGCTAGGACCATGGCAGGGGCGCTGAGGAGGCAGTGGGTACCCCTGGACACATGTAAAGCAATATTAAGCCTGGGCCAGGTGGCCTTGCAGGCATCCTCTCCCCGTGGGGCTCACTGCTCGACATGGCTGTAGTTTGGTCCTTATCTACAATAAGGCAGGAAGGTGCTTTGGTCTTTGCTCAGAGCTAAGAGGGCAAAGCGTCCTCCGAGGGTTAGCTCTGATCTATCTAACTCCTTTCCTGCGATGTGGTATGATATCAGCATGTCCCTGCAAAGGGATCGGTGTGATCGATGCATCTGCAATGTGAGCAGCGTGTCTCTTAATGTGTCTGCAACACGGTGTGTCTGCAGCTGGGCCTCCGGGTTATTCAAGGTCCTCGGCAGAGGGGAAACCACTGGGTCCAGCGTGTGTTGCTGCAGCAATAGGGAGCAGTGCTGCATCCTGGCAATTCCAAAGAAACCGGTTGTTCTGGCAAGCTGGGTATCTGCAGGGAAACTTCTGGGTTTTCTGCCTTGAAATCTTCAGATAAAAAGCCCAAATACTCAGCAGACAGAGGGTGGTCCCGGTGCCGCTTCCGTTAATGCGACTCTTAAGGTACTAGTTCTCAACTGCACCAGTCTCCCAGTGTACGCCATGGCCAATCTCGTGGTGACGAGGTAGCATTATTTTAAGCAGCCATCCCAATTAGTGATGAAGTGGGGAAGCCTCATCAGCTCAGTGCCTTGAACTCCGCTTGCATTAGAGCCACTTGATTGCTGTTGTTTTCCCACCTCAGCTGCCACTTTACCCTAAGCGTAACGGTGGGAGCCGGGATCAAGGCAGTAATGGATCGGGCAGCATGAAGTGTGCCAGGCAGCCTGCCGAGGGTCCCTGTTCCTGCAGTGCTCTGAGCAAGGCAAGTCCCTGCTGTTTGAGTCTGGGAGGTGGAAAAAGCTCTGAATTCCCTAATTATAACTTGTTTTCTTGAAAAAGGACACATTTGATAGGGAGCCTGCTTCCACAAAGAGTTTGAGAATTTGGCAGCCTCTAGGGCTTCCAAGGATATACGCTGGCTCCCACTGCGAGACGGTGTATGACCAAAAGAATTTAACTTCTCAATTTCACCAGTCTGGCACTTACGTTTGCTCCTCGCGGCGCTCTCTGCTGCTGGTTTCAGCATGTGGGCACATTTTCTTTCATCGATGGGTAGAAGCCCTAAAAAGAATCCTGTGCAGCATGTGTGCTGCATGGTCCTGAGTAGCACCACGCTTCCGCAAGGGGAGGGTTGCACAGCAAATGGGGCTAGAGAGAAGCCTTTCTAGGGTTTTTGGGACCCTGAATTGACTCCTTGCTGGAAGTTGGTTGAGCTGAAGAGGTTCGCCTCCCCGTTCAGCTCCAAATGCATTGCTTTGAGGGGTATCTTGTGGTTTTGGGGCTTGCTGGCGGTCGACCCTTGCTCTGCAATTTGTTTGGTGTTGAGTAAATGCCGAGGCTGGGGAAGGGGAGGGAAGGCAATGAGAAAGGCAAACAGCGTTCACACGGGCGCACCGTGTTTAGCTGTAATCTAACATGACTTTCCCCTCTGTTGGCAAAGGGGTGCACATGATGTTAACGTTCATTATCATGTCATATTCGATTGACTGCCAGAACGCATTACGCTTTCTCCCGTAACGTGCTGAATACTGACAAACCCCATTCGCTCGCTCCGCAAAGGTCCGAGCCTCTGAATCGCCGTGGTGTGCTGGGGAGGTGGAAGGCCGTCGATACAAATGTAATGAGTGTTGCTCGCGGGCAGAGGGCTCCCCCCCCCGCCTCTTTGAGGGGGGAGTCACCGCTCGGTTGCGACGCAGCTGCGTGGGTTGGCTTCTTTGCAAAACTAATCGTAATAACAATAT
Organism: Steatornis caripensis; assembly: GCA_013398225.1. Classification (NCBI taxonomy): domain Eukaryota; kingdom Metazoa; phylum Chordata; class Aves; order Caprimulgiformes; family Steatornithidae; genus Steatornis; species Steatornis caripensis. The sequence goes on from VZSC01014153.1 coordinate 319,638, forward strand.
AATGAGAAGATAAGCGGGGCGCAGCAAGAGAGCTAACGCTTTGGGTGTGTGCACGCGTGGGGCAGGAGGGGGATGCAGCAGTTTGATTCCTGAGGCTCGGTAATCAGGGATGTCGACTGCTGCCCGGCTGTGAGATGCTGCTTGCAATCCTGGAGGAGACTATGTATTTCAGAGCAAGCTCCACTTAGCGCTTTGCTCCTGTGCTATTGCCTCTGTGCCCGGAGAGGAAAACGGGTGCTTGCGTAGGGAGAAAAAAGTCCTATTTGCGCCCTTGCAATAGGCACTAGGCAGCGAAACTGCTTTTCTTCCCCCAAGTCAAATTTAAACTCGGCAGGTGGGGAGCACACCCCTGGAGTTTACTGCACCAGTGTTACTACCGAGTGTTTTAGGCGGATATACGCACGTATGCTTACGCTGAATGCTAGTACCTAGCGACTGCTCCTGCACCTTCCCTGTCAAATGCTTCTCCCACTGGTTTTCCCTTCAACCTGGGGCACCTACAGACTTGGGTTTGGTCTCCAGATGGTCCCTGCAGCAGATATTCAGAAAGCCAAAACCTCCAAAATCCCCTCTGGTGTTCCCCCCAGCTGGAGTCCTGTAAAAAAATACACCATTGCCTTGTCCTCTCCGAGGCCGAGGTTCCTGCAACCCTACCAAGTTTGCCCAAACTCCCTATTGATTTACTCGGTGATTAAGCTGTTGAATCAACCCTGCCATATTTGTAGTGTCTGTCATTTTTCTCCGTAGATCTTAAAAGGATTTTTAACTGTCAGCTATATCCTGCATATTTGCTCCTAATAATCAATATTGATTTTCTCGTAATACCGTCCATCTAGATGCCATGCCTTATTTGTTGTAAGATTAGAACTTCGATGAGGTTGTGAAATAAAGAACCTATTTTCCTCATACGTCTGTATGTGTGCGTATGCAGAAATAACCTGTTAAGACAATTATCTTGCTTCTGCTGGAAAAAAAAAATTGATTCAAGCTCTGCATCTGCAAAACAATACCCAGCTTTGGCCACTTTGGGCTCGCTTTACAGTGACCTGCCATTAATGTGGGGAGAGAGAGGTGCTCTGGCCCTGGGTGGCTGCTGCCCGTAGCCAGCGAGCTGGTCAGGGATGCAAGTCCTGGCTGCTGTCGTTGCCGTTCTCATGCGTGTGATCCTGTCCAGGGAAGATGTTGGCTGTTAGACTGCAAGACCAGGGTTTGTAAAAGCTTTTTGCGGAAGATTTTTCTCTCCACGAAGGGACGGGTTTGTATAATGATCATCTGACATCGAAGCCTGCTGGAAGTCAGTGTTTCTAGGTGGGTGTTTTTTGCAATAGGTAGGCACCGGTGCGTTGCTGTTAAAAACCATGAAACTGCGTTTATTGGTCATGTTTAATCCCCTAGTGTCTCAGGGCTGGCCGAGAGTCAAATGGTTCTGCTGAGCAATGAGTACAAGACGTAACCACTGTCCTACATACGTGGCTAATATGTTCTGCATGGCGTTACCTGCCTAAGCAATAAATGGTATTCCTATGCTGGGTAGTTTTTTTTTTTCCAGGAATCATAAAGCTTATTAGTTTTTTTTGGTCAGAGTACAGTAGGATTTGACTGGCGACAAGCTCCTCTTTCCTAAGTGGGAAAAGATTTTCTATAAGGAGACGCAGCAGAGATAACCTTAAAACAAAAGGTGATTGAGTGGGACTAAAAATGCGCCTAAGAAAATATAGGGTTTGATCCGAACTGTTGGAAGAAAAAGTCGATTTTCCCATTTTCGACAGAGGACTGCCAGATAAGATGCTTCAAATCGGCTTACTGAATTATAAAACGCCGACATTTTGAAGCAGAACGCTTTGCTTTGAAGTGAAACGCTGAGATTTTTCATTCTGACATTTCCCGATTTGATATTTTTGGTAACTTTCTGCACACCTGGTAGAAGTGAGATTGGGGGGGGGGGTAGGGAAGTACAAGGCATTAAAATAACTCAGTTGCTGAATGGGTGAAAAATGTCATTCTCCAGGTAATTCTCATTAAAACCAAGCTGTTCGGTTTCTGCTTCATCTCTCCATCGCTATTCATAATTATGGCCCAAAGTACCCATCAGCATGATTTTTCTTAACAAGTGTGGCAAAGGTCCCGTTGGGTTTTGCGTCTCTGAACCATTGGAAGGGCTTTCTGAATAGGAAGATTTTTCCCTGTTTTTTCACTCAAAACTTCCTGATTATTGAAATTACCTCCGAAGGGAGGGGGGCAGGAAATCTCTCCTGCTTTGTGATGGTTTCATATTCCCTTTTTTTTTTGGTTGGTATAAAAATATTGTCTCCCTTTGGGTTTGCTGCGAGGGGGATTTCTGGGAGAAAGCTTGATAAATTATTCTTGATTCCACACAATTCAATTTGGAGTTAAGCAGAATAATAGAGTTGCTGCTCTTGCCAGAAATAGCTGTTGCAGTTGAGACGGAGTTGAACCGCTCTGGTTTATTTTGGGTTTTTCTAGTTCCCTGGCGTTTGCCTAGGATGGAGAAGAGCACGAAATGGGGGTCACTGCAGAGCCTGGAAAGTATTTGGGGGAGGAAAAGGGATTGGAGATGTCTGATTCTTCCAAGTAGTCCATTGGTGTGTGCTGGATTCAAAATATTTTCTGCCAGAGGACATGCAGCTGTTTCCCACAAGACATGTTTGGCCTCGGTCTTTCCCTGACGCTCGCTCCTCACCACCCTCTCTGTGGGCTCGTGGCCGTGGGATGGGATTTTTCTCCTTGCTTTGTGCAACACGGATGCTTTCGCAGCAACCCGAGGAGGGGGGTGTGTGTAGAGAGAAGGCTGGAGGATTGTAATAGGCACCAAAAAGTGCCTTAAAAGAAAAACGAAGAACAAATAAAACTGAGGAGAGAAGGAAAATTAAACTTCAAAAGAAATGAAAAGGCAGCGAAAGACAAAGTGAAGTTCTGCTTCTCAAGCGTCTTTTGTGGCTCTCTCTACACATCCCACTTGGATTTCCTCTCGGTTTGGGGGCTGCGGCTGAGCAAAGCTGAGCCAAGGATGCTTCGTATGGTAATAACCCCTCCTGAGAGTCCCTGAGCGCTGTGCACATGAAAGCCCTGCCCCTGGCGCTGCTGATTATACAGCCTCTAATTGTCTCCCACGTCTGCTTGCAACACAAATACTGGAGAAGAGAGAAACCTAGATACTGTTTGCTGAGCTGGCCAAGCCAGCCAAGTTCCTAAAGTAAATCCCTGTTGCGTTTGGGAAGGAAGAGTCGGGTACAAGCGAGCCACAGGTCATTCCCACCAGGGAATAGCCGGGTGGGCTGAGCGTAGCTCGGGGCTATTGGTGCTGATGCCAAAGCTCCCCCCAGCCCGGTACCTGCAGGGAGAGGCTGCGTGTTTGGGTTACTTTTGGGTAAAGCTTCAGCTTAGCCGCATGTGCTCAATAAAGCTTTTAGTTCAATATCTCTTAATGCTAAGCCTCAGTGTATTAACTCAAGACTTCCCTGCGATCAGGGCATAAACATACACGAGCTCCTACTGCAAAGAAAACATTGGATGCTTCCCTCAATGCAGGATAAAAGCAGGAGGTATCTTTTCTCCCGCATATTGTCACATAGTTGAAGCTGCCCATTTGCTCTGTATAGTGCCTGGGACCTTTTTTGGTCCTGAGAAGGACGAGCATCATCCCAGCACGGCCCTGGGGGCGACGAGGAGAGGGATATCCCCATTGCCTCCTCGCTCTCGGGGTCCGTTTGCAAGCGCCTAGCCAGACGCTCAGCTCCGCGTGACATATTTCAGGGAAGTGTTGCTCTCGTGTCGTGTGCGTTTGCAAAGGAGCAATTTATCAGAGCGATTTTTATCCTCATTAAGGCAAATTAAGCCCACAAAGCTGGCAATGGAAGGGGAGAGGGGAGAAAAAACTGGTCTTCATGAAATATTTATTAAAAACAGCCATTGTAATAAATATTTGAAACCTGGTTATTAATGTTAAATCATATCAATGTCAAGTGCGTGCTGCACGTTGTCTGTTCCACTAATTGGGTGCAGGGGTTGGCAGACTGGTCATGCCGCAGGTCAGCTGGCGCTGGGTGCCCGGTGCTGATGCTTTGCTTTCGGAGGGTGAGGGTGAAGCCTAAAACGGAGTAGATGATAGGAATAAGTGGAAGGAGAGCAAGCCCGAGGGCTTGTTGCAAGTGGCGTGGCTCTTCTGTACCCGTATCCCCGTGTGCGTGCCCTGATCGTAACCCAAACGCCTCTGTGCAGAAGCTGACGATTATTTTCCAGTACGGCGTAAGCACGGTGGCTTGCCAGTGGGGCGAGGTAATTATCCCGAGCAGGCGTAAAATAAGGGCTTGTGCTATAAACCGCCCATCTCCACGCGATGCAAAACAAGAAAATAAATCTCCAAACTGGGATAATAACACAGACAGTAAAATCAATATTGATTATTAGAAGAGGGGGGCAGGAGGCAGTAAAATTTGCTGTGAGGCAAAGGTAAGATCATTGTGGATAGCCGCTGTTTAAGTGATGAGCTGCTTGGGGGGTGAGGGCTTTTCCGGGGAACGCGCGTGCGGTTTGGCTCTTTATCGGGGCCTTCGTGTTAACGCACGAGGCTGTAAAGGACGGTGGGGTGGAGGAAGGGGCTGTGTGTGACCCAGGAGGGCCCCCGGTGTGTTTGGGGTATCCCCACGTCTACGGAGGGATGTGCTGGCGTTGACCCTCCGACGGGGCTGGTAAAAGGCAGGAACCCGGTGAGACTTTTGAGAGGCGGCTCTGCGGAGGGGAAGCCCCAAACGCTTGGCCTTTTTGCGTGGTTTTCCCCAGGCTGTCGATGTCTAGAAAAAATAATTAAAAAAAAAAATGTTTAAAAGCGTCAATTCGCTAACAGAAGCATTTTTTGGTTCAGCTGACATTTTGTTTGAAGCATCCTCTTTTAGAAAACCATAAAGCAATAAAAGCTTGGAATGGAGGCAAAACACTTGGTTAAATCCCAAACCTGCTCCTCATCATTTCCCCCCTCTTTCTTGCAATAGCTGCTGGAGACGGAGGTGCCTCGTAGCTGGTGCTCGTGGATGTGACCGCTCTGCTTTGTGTGGGTAGGGTGGAGACACGGACATCTTTTTCTCGCAAATCTACCACTGCCTTACTATGTGGCCTTTGGCAAGTAATGCCTCTCCGTGCCTCAGTTTCCCTGCCTTGGAAGTGGTTTAATGCATAATTTTTCAGTGACTGGCAGTAATTATTTAATGCGTTATTATTCAGAGAGTAGCGGGAGCATAAAGTGTGCTAAGCAGCTGGATGGGCACTCAGGAGCTGCAGGCGTGAAGGTCCCAGCTCCACATGAGCCCAGTCCTGCTCATCCCTCACAAGCAATGGGTCAGGGAAAGAGGATCCTGCTGCCGCATCGGCTCAGCCCAGCCTCCTCTCAGTGCGGGTGGCACTTGTGGTGCCTCTGCTCCATCCTGCCCCCTTTGCAAAACACCTTTTAATGATGCCAGCCCTCTAATCTGAGCGGTAGCAGGTATTATTTTTTTAAATATTGGAAGCGAGCAAATAAATAAATGGTAATTTAGTTGTGGAACCCAACCCAGCCTCTCATAAAAGCTGATGTAGACCAGATTTACAGCACCGTGCTGAGATGCTTTTATGTGAAACAGAGCTTCAGAGGGGAAGCCATCTATCAGGCAAGGAGCTGGAGTGAATGAGATTTAAAAGGCAGCTTCCTTTTGTTCCCTAATAGGTTGGACACTTCGGTGTGAAAGTGCGGGAGGCAGGAAGGGGGAAATCAGAAGGTGTTAGGGACGACATGTATAACGGCGGCACCACGCACCTATTTTGGTAATAGGCTTTAAACATTTAAGAAGGTGAATCCTCTTATTTCCTGTGTTTATTTTCTCCGCTGCCGTAAATTTGTTGGTCAGGGTTGACTCTGCTGCAAGCTGTGAGGAACCTGATGCAAAACGAGAGACCCTGGCTCCTCGTTAGTGCAGAGAACCTGTAATTTCACAGGCTGCAAATCTCCTGTGTTAATTTGAGTTCGCTTTTTAAACTTGCTGTGTTCTCTGTCTAGTGGCCATGGGCGGCTTTTCTTGTCTCCGCCATCCCTGCTCTGCTCTCGGTACTTGCTGGGACTGGGAGATGAGATCCCTCAGCAGAGCGCACCCGGCCCCGGAGCCTTGCAGGACCCCCGATGCTTTTGCTGTCTCTATATCTGAAGGCAGGGGCTGTCTGGTGGCCACCTCTGTTGCCTCTCAGATAGCAAATTTTGGGCTGAGATCCCCATACTGGTGAGCCGAGGCTGGGCTAGACACCCTCCAAAATTTACCGGTAAATCTCCTTCTCCTGCCCTTTAGCTGGAAATTAAGGTGCTATAGCCTCATTTTCCTAAAACCTAATCTTCCTCTGGGAAAACCAGGCTACTTACTACCTTACCTCATTTTTGGGCTGAGGTTGGGGCAACGCTTATCCTCTGCTTTCTGAAGCTGCTGCTGCTCCTATCCACGCACGCAAAGGTGATTTGCACTGTCATTTGTACTTGCTACGGGCTTTTTCCTCCAGAGGAGTACAGGCCAGTAATTCCAGTCTGCCAGAGAGAGGGGGGGGGGAAAATCCTCAGCTTTAATCTTTGTGAAGGGAAGAGCAGGCGAGGGAACAAAGAAATGAGGAAAGCAGAAAAAGAAAAAGGGTGGATGAGAGGGTGTGGAAGGAAAGTCGGTGCGTGGAGAGATCAGATGGGAGAGATGGCTTTCAAGGGTGCAGATGTGAGGAAGAGGACAAAGGGCTGAAGGCAGGGGCTGATGGCATGCAGGTGAGGCAGAATGCTGAGCGGGACCCCCTTGGGATCTCTCTCTTTCCGGGGGAACTCGGTGCCACCCACATGGGTGCCGCCTCCCTGCTGTGCCCGGGTCCAGCCCTGGCGGCTCCCGCCCTGTTTCTGTGCACAAGTCCTTTTGTTGCTGTGGCACAGCGATGGGGACGGCATCCCTTGTTCCTCATCCCCAGGCAGCCCTCGCTCCACGCTCCCGCTGGCTCCTTCCCAGCGCCAACAGGACCCGCAGCCGGCACTCACGGGCATCGCTGGTGACTCACGCAGACCTGTTATAAAGCTATCCGTAGGCTGTAATTCTCTAAAAAGCCTGGGCTCAAGCTGGGGCTGTTTATCTCTCATCCTCTAGTCGAGCCAGAGCTGGCGGAGGAAAAAAAGAGCAGAAATTGGAGGCTGTCGCTGATGGGGTTTTGAGATTTTCCCAGCAGTGATACGCTGCAAACGGAGCATCTCGCCTTGCTGTCAGCCCTCGGGATGGTCCTAGCCGAGCTAGGTCCCTCGGGTCCCTGCCTCCACAGACCTGGCGTTCAAGCAAAAGCAAAGTCTGCTTAAGCACGAGCATCGTACCCGTGCGCTCCTCTCCCTGGGGAAGAGATGGGAAAACCAACGCTTCTGTCGGCTGTCACGTAACATCTAAGGCATGGCTGGAAGGCGCTCGGGGGCCGCAGCGATAAGCGCGTTACGAGGGGCTCTATTAAGGGAATGTGCACAAGATCTGCCGGCAAAATAAGTTGTCCCTACAACGCGTTATCCAGGTGATTCATATTGACACAAATCGGTCCCCTGAATGAGAGAACAGTTTCTAAACAGACGAAACGCATTGGCTTTTTGTTTTAGATTTGAAATGACTCGGCAGTGCAGGCGGCTGGTTTTTCCACAATGGCTAACAGATACAAAGAGAAAACAAAAAGGTGGTGGAAATGCCATGTTTTGGGGCGGTCAGAGGCTATTCCCTGCTGCCCTTCGGTTTCCCCTTTCTCTCCACTTAGGCACGGGCCAGAAAATATTATTTTTTGCAGGGGGAATAGAGGAGTCGTCTGGTTTGGGACATCTCTGCCCTGGGATCGAGGTCTCTGGCGGGGAAGCAATTCCCCATTCAGCACAGAGGTGCAGGCTGGAGCAACGTCTGGAGTGAGCACTGGCTGAACGTTTCGAGGATATGATTTCAACTATTATTCTAACTATCCTGTATTGCACCGCCTAATGAAGACATCAATTTAAACCCCTTACAAGTGGCAATTACCTAATAAAATGCAGTAAGGATCTTCCAACTTGGCAGTAAAATTAGCATTACCGGGTTTTAATTAATAGCCCTAGCCTGAACGGCTCTTCTATGTCCTGTGCAAGAGGAATGGCTGCATGACCGTGCCTGCAGACGGGACAAGATTGGGAAACACAAGTCATTCGGCCCCAAAAGAACTCCGTGCCCAGGAGACAGATGGGTGCTGGAGGTGTTGAGCAGCGGTGGGGATGCGTGGGGTCCGGCTTGCGGTCACTGGAGCGAGCGATGGGACAGCTGTGCCGTCTCTGTGGGTCATTTCCTCCTGATACCGCTTCCCCGTGGACCGAGCAGTAATGCCATTGGCATCCCAGCCCTGTCACAGGAGGAATCCATGCGAGAGCCCCAAACCTCCTTGCTGCTGAGCCGGTGGCTCAGGGCTCTTTGCAAAACACTTGTTTGAAGAGCCCGCGGCTTTGCCATCGCCCCTCCCGCTCCCGCAAGGGTGGTGATGTGCTTTTTCAGTGATCTCCCCCAGACGTGTTCGATATCGTGCAGCCCCTGTCCAGGCTGGCTGCCAGCAGGGTCCCTTCCCTGCTGAAGCGGAGCTCTGCTGCAGCGGCGATGCTGCCTCTGGGGATTTGGGCGAGCTCTCCCTTGCTGTTACAGCAGCACGCACAGACAATATTTGATCCGGTGTAAAACAGGCTGCTACAAAGTCAACCTGTCAAAAACCGCTGAACAAATTTGAAATGGCAGGGTGACTTTATACTTTGCTGGTGCTTTCTATCATGGAACCGCAGGATTTCTGATGCGGTACAAGAAGCCCTAGAGCTAGGCTGACTTGCGCTGTCAAACCCTGGTCTTCCTTGTCTTTTTTTCCTCGCTCCCCATCCCATTTTCCCCTGCAAATCGGTAGCTCGTGGTTAGCTGGCAAGCTGCCTGGTGGAAGCAAATGGCAGGGGACGCTGCGCTGATGGAGGGAAGGACCCCCAGTGCGTTTCGGAGGAGGGTGGCTCCATCAGACGGAGAAATCGCAATGCTCCGGCAAGATTGCTTTTCAGGGTGGGGAGGGGGGAGAGAGAGAGCGAGCGCACAATCTGCCTGCAAATGTGCATGTTGGAGAAGGGGAAAAAAAAAAAAATCAAACTGCTGCATTTAGCAAAGCCAATTTCCTCTCGGACCGGGAGGCGGTGGGGCGAGGGAAGCGGTAGCTCAGACTGGTGCTTCTCGAGCTAATTGTATTGACAAAATAATGAAAGTATTTGTATGCACTTGTTCTCGTTGTATATAAACTATAGCAAATAGAAATCCACAGGATTTTTTTTTTCTGGTATTGCTGTTCTCAGGCAATTCGGAGCTGGGAAATGATGGGAATTCACTGCTCTAGCAGGTCGGCGGGAGACTTCATCTTCCACCGTACTCCTCCCCTTCTTGCCCAGCGCTGAGCAGGGGGATGGAGGGACGGGGCTTACTCCTGGCTGTGCTGCGGACACGTGTTGTGGCCCTGCAAAAAAAACCACCCACCATCTGTTAACTCCCTTGGTGCCCCTTAATTTAAAAGGGTGGCTTTTGGTTAAGGAGCATGAGCCCGGTTCATGCGTTGCCTCTAAGGCAGAGTCCTGGTGCAGTGACGAGCAGCTTCCCGGGCCCTCGGGAACTGTGTGAGCATGGGGCTGGTTTCTAGCAGAGCTGAACGAAATGCCATCCTGGAACACGTGGCTCCCACGCCCACAGCAGCTGTGTGCCTTCCACCCCATCAGAAAACCTGGCCGCTTGTGCTGAGTTCGTACTACAGCACGGCTTCTTCGGTGGTGGGGGTTTTTTTGTTCTTTGGCAGACCTGCTCCTTTAGCTCATTTCCAACGCAGCGTGGGAATCCCTTCCCTTAGGCTTTCCCCGTTTATGGGGTGGCTCGTCACACGCTTGTGTGTCAGCGTGGTGGTGGGAACGGTGCTGCGTGAAGAGTCGTTGCTTAATGTGAGTGCTGATCCCAGATCTGGGATCAAGCTGACGATATTCGAGCAGTTTAGAGCTGGGGACAGATACTGGCAGTTTGTGGTCGGTTCGGGGCTATGCCTTGTTTGCGATGTGTTACTGAAGCTGCAGGTGTAGCTTTGTGGGGCAGAGCTTGGTGCCTTGTGCTTATTCAGGGTTGTGGACCCCAGACCTGAGACTTCTGGATGCTGTTGCGGGATAAACACGGGACCTGCTCCGGGAAAGTCTTGCAGCTGCTCGGACAAGAGAAGAGGAGCTAAATGACCTGTGCCTTCCAGGCACCTTTGCAGTCTCTTTTACGAGTCCTCAGCTCCCTCATCCTCCACTAGTGCTGTGCAGAAGGGAGCCCTGCTGCTGAGCATCCCTGTCGGCATTTCCAGCCGCCCTCGCTGCTTGGCTTACCCAGGGCAGCGCTGGCAGAGGAGGGACCGCTAGCTTTGGAGACAGTAAAGAGAAGCCAGGAGCCCTTCATAAAGTGTCACTGATGTGGAAATACAGGATCAAACGAGTAGCAATTCGTGTGTCACCGCATGACAGAACAAAACCTTCTACCGAGGAATTAAAGCCATAAATATCCTACAGGGCCCCTTCCTGCTAACATGTTCCTGACATCTGGAGTGGCAGCCCACTGGAACCTATCTGCTGTCAAAGAGCTGTTGCAATTAAGTCATGAATGCAGAAGGGAGAAGGGGAAAAACAATTTTTTTAAATGACTTGGCAGGTGATGGAAAACCAAAATACCCTTTTCCATTAACGCGAGCAAATTTACCTTAAAAGGAGCTGGGTTAGAGACTAAGTAAGTTAATTGCCAGAGTCACTCAGTCAGTTTTCGGTCTCCTTGGGGCTGGCGCGGGAGCGATGGAGGGTCTGTGGTTGGGTTCCCACCTCGGTCTATGCTGCTGCAACATTTAACACTTTCTCAGGCTTCTGTGCTCTGCCATGGCTTGATGGGCACCCAACAGGGTGGAAATACAGCCATGGCCAGCGATGCGGAGGCGGGTGAGGGTTTTAGCGAGGTGGTGCTAGGGTTTGCTGTGCCAGGCAGGAGCTCTTGGGGGTTTTGTTATATGTCGGGGTACTGCCTGGTGCTCCCGTCGTGTGGCAAAGGTTGGGGGACTGAGAAGACCTCCTGGGTCTGGATGTTGTTAGCGGGGACTAGAGGGGAAGAGGTATCTAGGTGGCCACTTGTGGGGGGCACTTAGCTTTGAGTTGTGCATTTTAGAAGCTGAAGGAGCACATCCCTGCATCTCGGGCTCTCCAGGAGCCTGGTGGGTGCGAACAGTGAAGACCCAAGGAGTATTACCCCAATCTTTGCTCCAGGGGGTTGCTGAGGCTTGGTGATGGGAAGGGCTCCTTGGAAGTCACTGCTGTAGCACCTGCTCTGAAATTCTTTTTCTTGTTGAAGTCAGTTTTTTTGTTTTCCTGCTAGCCTGAGGACTGCTATGCAGTCCCTTGCAGGTGGTCTCCACCCTGCTCTTCCTCCTGCATTGCAGGATTTCACATGCCTCAACTGGGCATTAGCCACAGCATCCATGCAAACCTTTACTGCTCTGCAGAGCATCACGACCGTGGTCCTGCGCAAGCGGGGCGTGCAAGGCTACCCGGCCTGTCCGTCTGTCCCAGCCACCAGCAAAAGCAGCAATGGTGCTGGCAAAGCCTCATTTGAATTCCTCGTGGCAGCTCGGTGCCATGCTTTGGGTGCTCTTTGCAGAGGTGGGGCTGCGCTCGATGCAATTTGCATTTCTGGAGTTTACGGGAGGTGTCACAAAGCAGATATACTGGCAAGCTGTGTCTCGCAGAGAATTTATTTTGTCGGGGTTTCGCTCCCTCCTTTCCAATCTGGCTGGCTTGACTTCAATTAAAGCATCTAGCTGCTTCGCTAGATTATAAGACACCAAACCCAACAGCAGGCTTTGTGTTGGGCTTGATTTTTCCTCCTCCTTGTGCGGCCGTTTGGCTCATCTCCAAAGGGCCAGCCGTTGTGAGCCTGCCGCGTGCATGTCTTCACTGGAAATTTTTTCTCACTGGCCATTTAAAAATCAGGAAGCAGAATTGATCCCTTACACCTCGGATGACCAGGCTGAGCTCCGAAATAATGAATCGTAGTTAATCAGAGTCTGAGAATTTCAGAAGTGCTTTGGCGACTTTGCGTGGCTCATCTTATTTAAGCTACTCGTTTTCCAGAAGGGAAGTTCCGAGCCCTGTCTGAAGATTAGTCCTTTTAAGATGCCGAAGAGGCCGTTTGAAAATTGCCAATCGCTTTTGGCTGCCGTTGCTAAACATTCAATTATTCCACCTGCGGCTTGGTCTTGATCAAACTATTTTCTGTAATTTCCCCCCCCCTCCCCAATTTGCATGAGCGGTGGGAGAAAAAGGACCTAAGCTGAATAACCTGTGGCAAACCATCAGAGCTGCTCTCGTGTTCTCTCCCTTTTGCTTTAAAAGTGATGCTATTTTCTTCCAAGCCCTGTCTGATTAAACACCTCCTCTTGAGGGCTGTTTGGGAGTGTTAGGATTCCTTGCAGCCAAAATAAGAGTAATGGCTGTGGCATTGGCTGAGGAAGTATGGTTCTTGCTGTCTTCCTGGGCTTGGGTCCATCTCCTAAAGGCAGGGGAGAAGCCCGTCCTTTCTCCTTGAAGCTGCTCCTAGGACTCCTTGTCTCTCCTTCCGCGCTGCCCTGCAGGCAGCTAATCCGCGTTGGACACTTCCATCTGCTTTATAGATGGGCACCTTGTGTTCTTGAAGTTTCTTGGCTCTGTAGGAGGAAAGGGTCTAGAGCAGCTCTGACAGAGTCCTGCCATGCATGCACGTGGCACGGAGGGGCTGAGTGAGAAGCAGGGATGGGGAAAAGCTAAGCGGTGTGCTTTCATGCCGGCTCTAACGAGCAAGGCGATTGCAGGCTTACTGTGGCGGTATCAAGGGTAAAGCCTCCATTACACACCATCAAAGCTGTTCCTTGCCAAGTGCACCTCACCACAAGGTCCATCGCTAAGCTGAAAACACCCACCAGAATCAGGCAGGACTTTGCCTCCTCTGCAAACCTCACTTTGCAGAGCCTGCACTGGAGCATCAACTGGGTTGCCTGGGCTACGTGGCCATCCTCTTGTATTATTCCGGGTAGATAATGTTTAGTTTTTCACTCAGCGAATGGCCTCTGAGTCCGTGCGGTAATTTCGAGCCAGCTTGCAGTGTCTGGGAGTTAAGCTCTCCAATTTGGCCTGCAGCAGTGCTGGGCAAATTGCTTGCAGCAACTAGTTTATTCACCCCCAAACGCGGTTTTGTGCTGACCCAAGCGGTCGACTCAGCACATGTTTTCAGCCAGGAAAAAAGAAATTAAAAAAAAAAAAAGAGGCAAATTGTTTCCAAATGGTACATGTTTTCTACAAAGCCAGCTATATGGAATTTTTTTTTTAAGGGATGGCAAAGGAAAAAAGCCATCTGAAAACAGTGTATTTGAACTGTTCCGGTCATGTTTTCAGCCCTAGAAACACATACGTGTTTTGAATTGACCCGTTATGTTGGTTGCTTGTTCTTTCAATTTTGATCAGAGGCCAAACATCCTGTATGTCTTCACTGCATCGGGAAATTGAGGGGGAAGTGATGAAATAAGAACAATCTTCTTTTGCACGTGTTATTGGGGAACCTTTTAGACTGATTTTAGACTTAGACCAGGGTGATGCAGGGACCCTAGACATCACCTCGATGTTTTCTGAACCACTGGCTCTTAAGGCGTCAGCTTAACCTGTTCCTTCAGCTGCAAAGGTTGAGGTCCATCCCTGCTCCAGCTGTTTTCGGAGAACCTGCCTTGAATGTCACCAGAGCAGTGGTATTGAATGCTTCCTTCCCCCGGAGCCAGCTTTGGATGTCTGTTTTGCCACATAAAGCTGAATGGCATCTCTGCCTCCCCCCAAAAACCCTTCTGGCTCATATCATGCACCCGTTAGGCTGCTCAGGAGATTGGGATCTGGCAGCTCCCTAACAAGAAAAGACCTGGAAATGCTGAGCGCGGGGACTGCAGTGTCTTGGCAGAGTTGTCTGGGCATGTTTATTGCACACAGCCTGATTATTTATAGACAGCTCTGTAAGTCTTTTCCTGTGTCTTACTAAGCAGACCTGATGTTTCCTCCGGGAAGGGCTGCCTAGATGTGAGCTGGAGCTGGCCACGCACCGCTGCTCAGGGCGCTTGCCTGCAAAATCCCACCTCCGGGCACGTGCTCTTGGCGCTGGGATGCCACTGCTCTGCGAGGGCAGCCAGCATGTCTGGTCGCCCCCTAAGACGTCTGATGGCCACAGCAGCTGCCACTGGTGGCCTTTCCCATGCCAAAGCATAAAAAATACATTCCAAAGGCTGAAACTTCAGCTCCCAGGCATCACTCCCCATCCTGGGGCCATGCTTTGGCTTCACACACCGCTCCATGAATTCACTGATGGCAGTCTGAGCCTTGGGGATTGCACGTGAGCACGGGGTGCTGCGTGAGCAGTACTTCGGCATCTCCTCCCAAAAGTTCCTGGGTGTCCTACAGCAAACGGGCTCCCCAGAGAGAGGCGGCTGCGCGAAGGAGGGACTTTGTTTGAAATGGGTGAAACTCTGCGCCAACAGTTATGATTAAAAAAGGAGAGTGTCATTGATAGTTTTGTCTTATTTAATGCTGACATCCTGAGGTCAAACTGTTCGTCTCCAAGGAAAGCACAGCAAGATCAGTCAAACACAGAAATCTCTAGCTTTGTAGTTTTGCTGCATGATTTATAAGCCACAGGGGTAAAAAGGAGTTTTTCTCTGAAAATACTAGGGAATATTTCCATCCTTTAGTTTCCTTCTGGCGTTCCCTTCCTCGTTTTAACTTCAGTTTTACGACATCAAAGCGCTGGAGTTCAGCTCTCCTGGTACCTGTTTGCAGGATTCGGTACCCTACCACGTCTGGCTGCTAGCTCTTGCCAGTCTTGCAGCAGCAATACATCACCCAGGCACCATTCCCTGTCCCTCTAGGTTTCTTTAAATGAGCACCTCCTGTTCAAAATAGATGGCAAAATACTAGTAATGTATATAATTTGTTGTGTCGTCTGGCACAGGAGCAAGAAATCCATCTTCAAGCTACTTGGCAATGAGCGGCGTGAGCTCTGTCGGTGCTCAGAGCACGGGGCAGCTGAAATCCAGGTCTCTGGCAGCACCGGGAGAGGAGATCATTTTTCCAGCCCTGAGCCCTTCTGTAGTGTTAGGGAAACGTCAGATCATCCCTCCTTGTGACCATAAAATGGGTATCTGAGAGACTTCATGGCTGTTGCTGCTCTTGACTGGTCCTTGCATTTCGCCTCGGAGAGCAAATGGCGCCGTGTGAACTGCTGATCAGGTCAAAAAGTAAAACTCCCTTTTACTAAAGACTTGAAAATGATGGAGGGCTTTGTTTCACTTTGCATTTGCAACTCTAATGTATTCTTCCCCTGCACTCCCACCCACTCCTCACACTTAACCCCAGACTTTCTACTCACATGGCTATCAGTGTCACTTCTGAAACATGTCTTTCCTTGAAAATCCAGCTTTTCATCAATTAAACATTTTTGACAGCTTTTCTGAAACAAATCCTCTTTAAAAAAAAAAAAAAAAAACCCACACCAAAAGCCTCTTTGCTTTCCCGTGAGGTTTTAGTGGTTTTACCTCAAAAGACTCCTGCAGCCCTACTGCAAAAGGGGCTGGGTGATCCCAGCTTGGACAGGAAGACTTTGGGGCAGCTTTGGGCTGTTCTCATGGGTGCCGTGGGGCGCAGCCCCGTGCCTGTAGCTTGTTGCCACCGCACCACATCGGGTACTGCTTAATGCTTGTGCGAGTCACTGCCAGGATGGGTTGGGGCGGGATGGAGGTGTGCGCTGGGTATTTCTTTTGTGCAGTGCACTGCTGATGCCCTCGGGTCCCTGTCTGGCTTGTTTGCAGGATGTTTTATTTCTCCCCCTCTCGCGTGTCCTTCCCTCCTCCCCTAAAAGCCCTCCAAGTAACGACCCACCCATCCTTCCCAAACCTTCTCTCCCCATCCCTTGCTGTGTGCCCGAGCCGGTGCATTCGTATCGCTCCGCCTGTGCTGATCTGGCTGGTTGGGCTCTGGCTTTCTCCCAGGCCAGCTTGCTGCTGGTCATTTTTTGCAGTGCTTCCAAGCACAGAGAGGTAAAACATGACTGCGCCTTTTATAATGAGGGATGCATTTCTGGATCCGCGCTCTCAAGGCGCAAACCTTGTGCAGCATGGGCTGCAGGCATGAGGCTTGCACGAGCTGTTCCCTACCTGCCTCTAATCAGCTGGTGAGCTGTTTGTTCGTGGAAGAGCAGGTAAATCTCTTGCTTACTTAATCACCTTTATCCTCTTCTGCTGCCTGACTTGTGTCCTTCGATGTGATATAAGAGCTTATGATCTGAAATCACTCTCTACATTCCCTCCAGTGGCTGCCCTGGCTCGTACCTGCAGCATCCTCTAGTTAGGGAGAAAGGGCCAAGTATCGCGACCCAAACGTGCCAACCACCTTACAAACCGCAAATACGAGAATCGCATCCTTTTGGTAAGAAGCAGAAAAGCTAGCAATAGATTTGCAAATCTAAATTCTGCGGCCAACTTTGCCCAGACCTTTTGCCTTAGCATGGGTCCCGGATGTTTTATCTTCTGTAAATGCTGTTTCAGACAGCATTTGTTTTCAGACCCTTTGCTGAAAATGCTTGTCTTTTTCATACGTACTTTTCCTCCCGTCTGAATCGGGTTTAATTTTCTTGCCAGTGGCACTTTGAAGCCCCTAATGAACAGAAGGTCCCATCCCTTAGGGCCAGTCATACGAAACTGGTTTTGTGGGCATACAAATGCTTAGATGATAAGACCGAGCTGGCAGGACGCGATGGCTTTGCAATGACTTGCAGACTTCTTTAATTAAGGTCAACATGTTTAGCTGGAAATAAGCAGAGTCCATGAAAGTATGCTAAGCATGTTGGTTTAATTGGCAATTACTGAATTTAAAGCAAGCATTCAAGTGGAGCCAAACCCCTTGTAAGACAAAGCCTTAGCCCAAAGTCCTCCGAGGCAAGCACCAAGAAAGAGGCAGAGAAAGATGAAATGCCTTGACCAGGGTCGTGTGGAAAGATGTGCCAGAGCTGGGAACTGAGCTGGTTTTTGCTGGAGCCGGCAGTCCCGTGGCTGTCTGTCCTCCCCAGCATCGTTCCCGTCCGGGGAGCTTTCTCCTCTCTCCCTGTCAGACCATGCTGCTCCAGCAGCATCATGGAGCTCAAGGAGGCTTTTTAAACATTATTTTCTCTTGTAAGTCGCTTTAATGACTTGGCGTTATTCCCTTCCCCCTTTCCAGTTGTGATGGGAGCGTCGTTGAGCAGCTGGCACGAGGCTTGCGGTCGGTCTGAATCTGTCTTTCGTGCTACGAGCCCAAAACGGTCTCCTGCCATCTTTCCCCTCTGAAGACATCGGTGTTTTGGTTCTGGGGCTCTGTCTGCAACAGCCACAAACCAGCAAACCACACCCTGGCCCCTTCAATGTTGGAGGAGCTTTGGGTTTTTTCATTAGCAGTGGGTGCAGAATGCTAACTATGCTCATTTAGGGGCGTTTACCCTCCCCTCTCTTTTTGAACACCCTTCTGCTTTCAACATCCCTTACAAAGCGGGTGCCGCGGGCAGGGGGAGCTGCCAGTCGCTTCCATTCTCTATGACATAATAACGTGCCTCCTCCCTGCAGCGCCGGGAGCCCGGGCGCAGATGCGATGCCGTGGCACCGATCGCGTTCGGAGGGACAAGATGTGAGGAGAGAGGCTGCATGTTGCCAAGCCGGGACAGTAAGCGTCCGCCAAGGTCTGACAGAGCTCGGCTGAGCTGGCCAGAAAGCAGCATTTGTGCTTTTCATTCAAATCTGGACGTTAGTACTAAAAAAAGGACTAACTTGTGAGTTTCCTTGAGGTTTTCTCAAGTTCCTCCAAGCTTCTCTTAGGAGAGGAAGCGTTTCAGTAGGAAGTTTTCTCGGGAAACCCCAGCGCTATTACGCTGAGCCTTTTATTTGCTGCAAAAACGTGCTTTGCTAGCGGGGAAACGCGCACGCTGCAGCCAAGCATTCAAAACTGCAGGTGCCTCCCTGAGCTTGGCAAGGGGGAACTCCCTCCTGCAACAGGTGCCCTTTGCTCCTAACTGCAGCGACGGTCTCTGGGGCTGCCTTAATGCTTGCTAAAGTAACTATAAAGCGTTGCCTATGTGCCAAGGCGTGGGTCAACCCCCGCACGGCTGCTCCTCCTTGCCCTGATGCTGGCTGCACCCATTGTGGTTCTCTGCTTCTGAACTTCCATCGGGGAAACGTGGAGAAAACGATGTGATCTAGCCCTGTTTAAATTTGTTTCCTTGCCCCTCCAAAGAGCGATGGGTTGTGGCGCAGCTGGGGAAAGCTTTTTGTGTTTTGAGGCTTTGCACCCTGTATCTGGACGGTGTGGCCGTTGCGCAGTAGCAAGCAGTGACTATAGATAGGTGTTGCAAAGGTGGACCAGGCTTATGCAGGGACAGGGATGACAGCCAACGCTTCTACAGCAAAACTACCTCTGCAACGAGCTGCTTGGGACCCAAAGGAGCGAGGGATTTCCGTGCAAAGTGCTGACACGTAGAGGTGATGGTGCCATGCGTGTGAAAGCCGGATGGAAGCCAGGCAGGCGCGCGAGGAGGGAGAAGGGGCTTTGGGTAGGGACGGAGGGACTTCCCGCCCGGCGAGGAGGCGTGCCAGGGAAAGGGGCCAGAAATCCAGGGAACGAGGCCAGGGCAGGGTTGTTATAATTCCTTGGAGGATTGATTTGCCAGCTACTAAAGCAAAAGAAAGCAGCACCCTGAAATGGAGACTGGCTATTTTGCAGCAATTAGCTGTTGCTGCTGCCTGCCACTTTTGGAGGGGAGCCGACGGACAGCAGAGGCGAGTGCCCGTGTTGGTTTGCGGTGGGCTGCTCGCACCCCTCGCTGACACGTTGGGGATGTCCGCGAGACCGTCGTGCCGTGAGGCTGGGTGCATGGCGTCGCTTGTTACCGTCCTCCAAAGCGCCTTGTGGCCGGGAGCTGCTGTGGGGATTTTAGGGGGTCCTCAAATTAATAAATCAGCTCGGTGAGGCCGCAGGCATCGCGGTGTGGGGTGGGACGCTGCTCCCTGCTAACCCGGAGGGCTGCCTGCAAGGGTTCAGCCCTCTTTTAAAAACAGGGCCTCCAGCAAGCGAGGAGTTAAATGGGCACATGTTGCTATGGGTGCCTGTATCAACTGCGTGGTGTATTTTTATATACGTGGCACTTATGTTTTTACGTGATGACTGCGCATCTGGCACATGCAAGAAAACGTACGTGCTCTCCAAATATCTGCTGGGATGCCGACACTGTGCTGCGGGAGAGGGAAGCGTGGGACGCGTCGGTTGTTGGGGGCGGGAGGATGATGGCAGGAGCCTCTTCTTTTTACAGAAAGTGAAAAATCAATCCTTGACCTTTAAAGGAGTTTATGAATTCCTGGCTTAGGGATCGATGCGCATTGATTTTTGTGTGTCTGCGTGGGCTCGCCGTATACGCTATCAGGTGATGGAAGCTGAGTTTTGCTGAGTCTGGAGCAGGCAGAAGCAGGTGCTGTCTCCGCGAAGCTGCCAGGAGTGAAAACATTATTTTTCCTCTTTCCTCCCTGCCTTTTTCTCTGTGGCAGCCGTGAGTCCGGGGGTCGAGGTCGCTTGACGATACTGCGTTTGGTACTCTGGTGGCTTAGCATCTCCCTGCCTTCTGCCCTGCCGCACGGGGGCTCTCCATCACCCTGCGGAGCATCCAAGAAAATGCTCCTGCCGCCTCCTATGCCCCACAAACCTGCCCAGGGATGCTGCAGGCTGTGTCAGGTCTGCAGGAGGGGGAGCTGCAGGTTTGCCTTGGGGGGCAGCACTGCTGTCGAGCACCCCACCTAGTTCAGGATGCGGTGTCGTGCCTGCTTGCTCGGAGGGGGCGTGGGGTTTTTGGCAGCGTGCAGGCATGGCTGTATTGTGGTAATAATGGAGGAGAGGACGGAAAGCTGCTCTTGTGGGTGCATCACCGTGCAGACACTTGGTGGCAGTCAGGGTTGTCACTCTTGGACAAAGCACCGAAGGCCAGGCTCGCGAAGGAGGGGTTGGTGGGAACCTAAATTCTGGTGACAACTGCTTGGGGGTAGCAGCAAGCAAAGCTTCTCTGTTTCTACCCCAATAAAATAGTGGTTTTCTCTAAGACTGCGGACTCAGCCAGCACCGAAGTTAGCTTAATGAATTACAACTCTGCGTGGCTTGACCGCGGAGGTGTGACGTTCCTCCTTGTGAATGAGGATTTAAGGGAGGAGATGTGCTGGCAGCCCGTTTCCCAACCTGCTCCCTCAAGACGTGTGAGCAGAAGCAAGGCCCTCCTGTGCACGTTTCTATATATATTTGGTGTGTATTCATGTCCGCCCACTGATCTCCCGAGATGAAGCCGTGTGAGCTGACAGCTGCAGAGGAGCCAAGAGGTGCTGGGGGTGGGATGGGAACAGAAGGCTCTGAAGCCTGCTCAGCTGCTACGGGCTGGGGAGGGGAGCAAGGAAACAGAAAGGCTGACGTGTCTCAGCTCACAAATGTTGAAGAAGGCACGGCATGAAATACCGGTGCCCAACAGCACAGCCCTGAGTCGAGTGTCCGGCATAGCATAAGGATAATTGCTGTTTTCTACAGCAAGCCCCAGTTCCTAAGGGGCCAAAAGCACCAGCTGATATTTAAGGGCACTGTAGTGGGGTTTGGCACAAGTGCATTCGAAGAGCTATTTCTCCGTCCCGTCAAGTGTGGAATAATAAGGTGATGAGGCTTGCTCTTGTAATGGGGAAACTGAGGCACAGAGTGAGAAGTAACCCAGCGAGTCTGCAGCAGAGCCAGGGAGGGAGTTCAGGCCCATCTCAAGCCATTTTGTGGAAGATCCATCTTTTCCCCTCGCTCCATCTCCCCCGGGGTATTTTCCAAATCTTTGATCTACAGCGAAACTCAGTAGGAAGCGTACTCACCTCTGCTGTCATAAAACCTGCCTTTATTAACTGGTAGCATAATGGAGTGCCAGGAATGTCCTGAAATGTTGCGGTGTTGCTCGTTTTTGTCGTCTTTGATACCTGCGGTGGGTCCGTAGTGAAATACGGAGGCTCCCCAGCCTTGTCTCTGACTCTTTTCCTCTGCCATGGCGTGTATGACACGAGGAAGATGCTTTCCTGTCTCGTGGTGGTTTTCTCGCCACGTCCGCAGATCCTGGCCACGACTTGGTGTTGGCAGTGCCGTGCCAGATCTTCTCTTGCAAAAAAAACCACTGGCTGCTCTGAATCCTAGAGCTGCCAGACCTGATGTGGTGGAAACGGGCTGGAAGGGGCACGCGGATCAGGAGGCGGGAGTTGAGTCCTGCTGACACGGGGGGCTTTGTTCGCCACCACAGGACCCTGTTGGTCTCACCGTGGTCGGTGGTGCCCGGGCAGGGTTTGGGGGTCTGCAGGGTGGGAGCTGCGAGGGGAAAAAACCCTCCTGGTCGGCGCTGATTCTGATGCTGCTTTACTTAATCTGACAATTTCTCCAGCCTCTCCTACTGTCTCTTCTAATGTATTCGTATTTGTTTGATCTCCTACAAACTTCCCCTCTCTGATCTTCTGATGAAATAATAAATCTGGGGCCCTTGAAGACACTTCGCGGCAGGAGAGTCTAAACGAAAATCCTTTTAAGCGTTTAGAGTTTTTTAATGTGACAATCCCCTCCTGCAAGGGTACCGTATATACTCGATTGCTCGTGGCTCCTCCCTGTGAAATACAGGGCCGTAAAACCTTGCGATTTCCAAGGCTGGATCAGCTTCCCTGTCTGTGGAAACACAAGGATGCGGAATCTCCTCCCGCCACATGGCTTAACAGCTGATGAGCAGATGCAGAGGATACTCCTCCGTACCTTTGGAAGGACGTGCATCTGTATCCAGGCTGCGATAGGCATAAGGCAGACGTACGCACAGCACGATGGGGGGAAAAGAGGAGTTTATGGGAAGGTGGTGCCTACTTTGACTCCTTAAACTGCTTGAAAAGATAAAAAAAAAAACCCAACAAAATGGGTAGGAAGTGTTTTCCTGATACCTGGTTGGTGAATGAAAGGAATAGGGTTAATCACGGGCAGCTCTTCTCCCTATGAATAGCGACAACAACCTTTGTAGAAGCTGCGGCCTGATCTGTTTGCAGTCCTTCCGACTCCAGTTGTAAGGCAGGAATTAACACCAACAGCCCGGGAACTGCAAACGGGTTGGATGCGGGTCCTGAGTTTGACTCGGAACTCCTTAATGGCATGACAGCTCTTGAAGTACCTGCAGATGACACCAAAGTCTCCTTTATTCAACTTGAGACATTAGAAAGTGTCTGAGTATAAACTGATCAGGCCGCTGCAAGCACGCGGAGCGCGCAGTGTCCTGCCACAGAGGTCTGTGCCTGCGCTGTGACGGAGAGCATCTCTGCCCTGGATTGAAATGGAGTTTAAGCGATGCTGTTGGAGAGACAGCTCTGCGCTGCTCCGCTGAGGCTGCCGGTGCCACGATCACAGGAGCTGCCGAGCGGTGACCCCGGCTCGAGCGTTCTCCAGCTCTCGGGCACGGATGCTCTGTAAAGCCTCTCCTGAGTCCCCTGTGCTGAGCCTGCGGTGATTTGCAGGGTCTTTGCAACTTTCCTGCAAAACCTGAGCTTTTCCTTTCAGCTGGTCCTAGAAGCACAGACGGGGAGCAGTTGTCTTTTGGTTTAATATTAACGTATCCGGAGTGTCGTGCCACGCTGTCCTTGCAGCTCTCTGTTTATACCAACTCTGAAAAGCAAAGCAACCACCCCTTTTACAATTGCAGAGGCAAATGCTGCACTGTGTCTTGCACGGCCAGGCGCTGCTGGAAAACCCGCTGGAATCGGAGGGCTCTGCGAAATGCAGTGCTATTGTGTGGCTTTGCTCTTGGTACGTGCTTGCAAGGCAGGGACAGAGGCTCGTTGTTCCCACACAGTTCCGCAGAGTCGGCCCTGGGCTTTATTCCCCGTCTCTTATTTCTTTACAGCACGTAATGACGTTTTGGCCAGTTAGTGGTTTCAGCTGTTGCTGCTCTTCGTTGCACTGGATCCCTCAATCTGCAGCGTCCGATGCCATCAGTGTCCGGGAGCCCCCTAATCGTGTTTGCTGGTGTTTAGGTTTCGCAGGAGAGGAGGGCGGGTTTGGGGAAGCCAGCAGCAAAAGAACACCTAGTGCTGGGGAAAGGAAGCGGCTCTGACCCGGTTTGTGTGTTTTTACAGGGCAGAGCCATGTTTAGGGAGCGTCTGGAACAGGCAGCAGTGTGCGATGGCAGCCCACGGGAGGTCCCGGGCCTGTGATCCTCCAGTACTGCGGGGTTTTGAGCTGCTGGGTACTCGGAGGCTGGTAGACTTCCAGAGCCCGTCCTAGCTCTGAGATAGCAACAGTTCACCATGCGCGCAGCTAGTGCCGTACACGCGATGCCCTGCAGAATAACGTGCTGCGGAGACATCTGCAAAGCCCCGTGAGCTGCAGGGAGAGGTCCTGCTGCCCTCTTTGCTGTAAAGGGAGAGGAGTAGCTCCGTCAGTCCCGGTGACATGGTCGTACAGGTAGAAATGGCACCGAATGGCTTTGGGAAATCTGTCGCGTGCCAGCTCCAGACCCTGAGCCACGCGCGGTTGGCGCTAACATCTGCGAGCCTCTGCGAGGGGCCATCCTCTCACTGGAGGGAAGCACAGCCCAAAAGTGCATAAAAATTGCAAATCCTTCATTTCTAGCCAAGGGGAGGTACCTTTTCCTCCTCCTGCCTTGGGACAGAGACGATAATTCCCTTTCTGGTGTGCTAATGGATGTCACTAAGTGCTTTGCAAAAGCATGCCTGGCTGCAGAAGCGCCAAGCGCTGTCAGCATCCCGGTGGCATTGCGGAACTTCGCTCGAGCGCAAGACCAATACTTTGTGCCGGATTTTGCACGTGGGCTGGCCGCACCTCTGCGTAGAGAAGAAGGGGGAGGCAATGGAGATGGAGAAAATGCCTTACCCAAGGTCACTGAAGGAGAGAACGGTCCAGGTATTTTGTTTCCAGGACCAATAGCCTTTCCTTGTGCTTTTTTATCATCGTGGTCCTCTGTTTTTTCACTTTTCCAGTGTCGGCACCTGCTGTTTTGATCCCATCCGTTGTGAGCTTTTGGGCAGTCAAACACCTGGATTGGCTGAACATCCTTAAGTGATTTTAAAACGAGGGGAAAAACATGAGCTAGGGAGAAAATAATGAAGTTTGTGGCTCTGAATCTTAAGCAGCCGCTTTGGTCGGGGCTGCGTGGTGCACACGGATGAACTCACCCCTTTGCAAAGCTTGCCAGCCAATTGGCGGTTCCCTCAAGCCAAGCTGCTTTATAATTAAGTGATAATTGTTTTTGCTGGGGAGCACACAAGAAAGATAAACAGCTTGAGGAATCAATAAGCATCAAGGTCATAGGCTGAGTTATTTATTGAATCATCTGCAATTTATCTCCCAACTTTTCTGTACAAAAGAGAACAGTGACTATTTCACAGGAGGCTTAAAAGTACTGGGGTGAGCGCGGTTACTTTAAAACGGAAAAAAAACACCGTTGGAGATTTGGTGGCTTCATCTGAAAAATGATCAGAATTAACTAAAGAAGGTTTGGGGGCAAGCTGCCAAGGTGCAATAGAGTTATTCACGCGCATGCATACGCACATCCATACGTGCACTTGCTCTCTTACATTGGTTTAACCGAATCGATGTGAAGCCCTGCCTGGACACTTACTTCTCATTAGCTTAAATTTGTCCCTAATTGACGCAGACCAAACTGCGGTGAACTTACTTCAAACTGAGCAGTGAGCAGCCCCTCACATCCCTGGGTTTGGATTGCTTTGAAGCCGAACTCTTGCTCGGCGGAGGCCACTTTGCAGTATCGGGCGGTCGATGAGCGTGGCAGAGGGGTGGAGGGAGCAGGAGGACCTGCGGAGATCGACAGCAACGGGTCCCTTTTTGCTGGCGGCAGCTGAAAGTGGCCTCTCCGGATGCAGGCTGTGTGGTGGTCCCAGCATCGCTCTTGGCCTGGTCCGGTTGCCAAGAGTTGGCTGTATGCATACTCCCCTGAAGTGAGAGACTGTTCCTGCGGGGTAGCTAATGCATCGATGCGCGTAGGTGGCAGGTTTCTGTCTCCTCTTTGTGGTATCTCATGTGGGCTTTGCGGGAGACCCTCTGTGTGTTCTCCAATCCCTGAAATAACAATTACGGAGCTCTTTCCACCAGGGGACCTCAAATCTTTTTATTACTACTATTTCACTTATGAACAAGCAGGAAGGACCCAACAAGGGACTTAACTTGCTCAAGGTAATCTACTGAGCCAGCGGCAGAGTGGGGACCCCAAGTACCAGCCCCTTCTGTTACCCACGGGGCAGCACCATCCACTTGCACTGTGGTCTAAAGGGGATGTTCGATTCATACAGACTCATGTGAAGCGCAGGAGAGAATTTTCCCTGGGTAGTGAGTTATATTATCCTGATTACCTTATGTGAAATCCAAATAATAGTGAGCTGCAGGACGGATAAATTAATAGCTCAGGGATAGGACCCACGTTTCTACTATGGCTTGAGTGCTCCGGGTGGGAGAAAGTCTCTTTAAAATATTTTCCCTTTGCCCAGGGTTTGGAGGAAGGCGTCGCGTGCCGCTTCGCCCACGGCAGCACTGTGCTGCCGGCTGGCCCCAGAACAGATTAATGAGATCAAAATCAATCTGGCAGTTTGCTTGCTGGAGCGGGAAAGCTTTCGCTAGCACTGTGACCGCAAGCAGCTCTCTTGCCGCGGTAATCTCTTTGTGCCGGATTCCACCTCCCTGCGCCTCGCTGTATCGATTAAGTAATGTCACTGCTGGGCTTGTTTCAGATAATGTAGCGCTGTGGATGGCAAAGGGGCGGGTGGATGCAGGCGCTCCTGGCTGTCGTTGTGTGGGGTGGGGAGGATGTTTCTGGCAGGGGGGTTCTGGAAGAGCTTGAGCGCTGACCCGCTCCTCTCTGATCACTGAGCTTTGGTTCGCTGCAGGACCGTGCTCTGTGGCTTCTTTTTTGTGCAGGCTCCCCGCAATGTTTTCGAAGACACTGCTGGACCCTCTAAACCCTGTGGTTTTAGCATGCCTAACCTCTTGCCAGCAGCTTTCCTGGCTCCTTCCCCCGTTCTCCATAACAGCACCCTTCCCCTTTTTCAGTCTCCTGCTTTGTAATACCCAGATGATCTCTGTCGCTTTCCTCCCCTCCCTGCAGCGTCCATTAGTCTCCCTTACGTGGCTGCCAAAGCATCCTCCTGTTTCTCCGTCCTGGTTTTCTGTGAACAAAAGCGCCGGAGCAGGTACTCGGAGCCTGCCGTGCTTGTTTCCCCATGGCATTGGAGCTGAATTTAAACGAAGGCTGGAGAGGGCCGGCTCAGCGAGCTAGCAGGTCCCCAGTGCTTGCAGATGGAAGTGGCAGGAGCTGGCGCGTTAGCAGGGATTCTACAGCCCGTAGCTGTGTCGCTACCTCCTGTCCAGTCCTCTGCATCCAGCCCGGTCAGCAGAGCAGATTTCTGGGATCAATTTTTTTGATGTCTCCACTAGCTGCGTTGTGTAGTCGCGTTTCAGGCAAGGTCTGCGGTCCCCTTGGGCTTCGGGGAATGGCACTTCACGTCTCGCATAGTCTGGTTGGTGTTTCGAGATGCTTCCCGTGCTATGGAGTTCACGGGTTCAAGTATCCATCAGAATGGTATTATGTGGCTATCTCTGCTGGGAAAAAGTAGGGCTGCTTGACCCAGAGGTCCCTTCCAGTCCCCCGCACAACTCTCTTTTGTTCGTCTCTATGCTCTGATGTAAACCCGGCGAGCCATGCCACAACCCCTTTCCCTGCATGCCTGCGCTTCGTGCTGCCAGATGCTTTCTAAGTAGTGTGCCTGTTATCTCGGCTTCCTTTATCTAATGAATTTATCATATCAAGGAAGCAATTCACACACCTCCCTCACTCTTGGCAGAGGCTGGAGTGCATTACCCATCATGCTAGTGTCCAAAATTACAACTTGGCATAGATCAATCCCGGCTTTTGAAATCCATTTAAATGGATGTAGCGATCTCCAGCAACTGAGACTCGAGAGAAGAGATGCTGTGTTAATCTGTAATGAAACAAGAACTAACCCTGAAGGGAAAGACAAGCCAGGGTGAATGGGGCTCTTGTTGGAATGAGCGTTTCCCGTGATGTTCTCATTCTCTTTCCATTTTTGCTATATACCCTCTATTTTTCTCCATACTTTCTTTCTACGTGTTGCCTTTTTCCTTTGGAGATGCTCTATATAATGATCCCATCACTGGAGTTTTCCTGAACAGAAACAAGCTCACTCCTATTTCCTTTGCTTACAACCCTAACCAATTTTAAATGGAGACGGTGTTAGCGAAATGCAAGCTGTATGTGTTGAGATGACAACCTTATATTTATAAAGCCTGCCTTCACAGGAGTTTGAATATACTTTCTGTACTTCAGCAAAAAAACTTTCAAAATTACTCTCCCACATTATGATTATCTTGATTTCTTAAAGTTGAAGTGTTTGCAATGTCAAAAAGCACTTCTATTCACTGTGTCTCTGTGTCATAAACTTCCCTGCTTTACAACAGAAATTAAGTCGTTTTGAAGCTCGAGACTGAAATTTTCAAAAGTGCCTAAAGCGCTTTGATTAGAGCTGGTTGAAGAAATTTTCAAATGAACCAGTTTCCAAAATGAAACCGTGGATTCCCTGAAATCAAATCACTTCACGAGGACATCACCATTTCTTCATTTAAAATTTCATCAAAATGTTTTACTTCAATGAAGCCGAATCCCCTCGGTTCAGCAGATCATTTTGCGCGTGGGCTATGTGGCGGTTCGTAGTAGGAAACGGTATTAGAAGAGGAAAACAAAGCCTTAGAGATTGTTGTGATATTGCTGAGGTCAACTTTTTTTTTTTCCAGATTGTTTTAGGGAGGCGGGAAACTTGCTTTTTCTGCTTAATGAAGCTTCCAATGCAGGTTGGAATTTCCCAGGGACAAAAATGTGGTGTTTGCTCCAGCTGTGGTCCCGGTGCCTATCTCCGTTGAGGTTTCTCCTAGCACTGGCNTTCTGCTTCATGAAGCTTCCAATGCAGGTTGGAATTTCCCAGGGACAAAAATGTGGTGTTTGCTCCAGCTGTGGTCCCGGTGCCTATCTCCGTTGAGGTTTCTCCTAGCACTGGCCCCATCCACCCAATGCTTTCCCATCTCCCCTGCGACAGGAGCTCAGCTGTCACTGCAACTCATAAATCAAAATTTTGTCTGCAGTGTAGCTGGGATGAGATTGCTTTGAAGATTAATTCCTTTGAAAGATTAGGGCTGAGGGCAAGATTAGGACCTTTCTCACCCCTTGAAATGGCAGCAGTGATGTGAAATGTCTCGAGGTCTGAAGGAAACGGCAGGGCTGGGTGGTTGCGGACGTGGTTGTGTTTGGGGAGGGCTCGCCTGGAGTGGTGGGACAGCGGGTCTCCAATGAGCAGAGGTTGGCTTGCGTGGTGGGTCACCATGAGCCATGCGTGCATCTCCAGCATCCTGGTCGCTGTCTGCTCTTGAGGAACGCGTTCCCATTGGAAATTTGAGAATCGCATCCTGGAGGCTGTGCTCCCCCAAATCCCGTCCCTGTCCGTACTGAGCCATTGGGGACCTGCTCTTCTCAACACAGTCCCGTACATCCCTACGGTGGTGCTTCTCCGGGTCTCTGTTGTGCTTTGGTTCAAGCCTGTAAATGCGGTGCCAGTGGTTGTGCACCACAGTCTCTCCATATGCAGCGGGAATTGCTAATTCTCTTTACATGCAGAATATTATCTTTTTTTGAGGCATGGTCTGCATGATAGGACTCCATCTGAGGTCAAACCCTCCTATGCTAGTTGTTGAAAAAAATGATTGAATTGTCCGCATCTTGAGAGGTTTCTTGTCTAGTAGGTGACCAAAGCACGGAGGGGAGAAGTGGAAAGGTTTGCAATACTATATCGTACGTGGCAGAACAGTGCTGAGCTGACTCAGAGAGAAGCCACCATCCTGATAAAAGACTCTCCCAGTCTCTCCGGAACTCAGCCTTGCTGCCGAGCTCCCACTTCTTGCAAAACCGGCTCTGGTACATCCCTCATGCCCATGCCATTGGTGTTTGCTGGCTTTCCCGTTTTCTGCGTGATGCAGGGTCGGCAGAGTTGGGGTGAGAGCCCTGTCCTTGAGGTCCTTTCCCGGTGCTGCTTGCAGGGGATCTTGGCACCGATGTGCTGCAAAATGCTCCGAGTGCACCGGGCTGGCCGGCCAGGAGGCTTTTCAATTTCCCAGTGCTGGCAGGTGCAGCATGAGGGTTGGGATTTAGGGCTTGGCCCAGCCATTTCTCCTGCCTGCTTGCCAATTAATCCCCTGCCGAGTAAATACATTCCCTACGCTTTATCATCCGGCAAAGAGTCTTAAAGACAAACAGAAAAGCAAGAAGGAAACAAAACAATTCACACACCAATAAATTAAATGCACTAAGGAAAACACAGAAAAGACCAAACAAACCCAAAGCAGCCCCTTCCTCTGAGTTAATTAATTGGAGCTCTGTTTGAGGACAAGCACCCTCTTAAATCCCCCAATGCTGAATGCAATTTTCTCAGTACAATCACTCAGTGTCCCTGACGGACAGGAGCCCAATCACTTCTCGACAGAAGGCGAGTGCTGCCGCAGCGCCCGAGTGAAAATAATAGATTTCTAACACTACCGCAAGGCTTGTAAATACCCGATGAGAAACAATTCCAACCCCCGACCACCTCTCTGTCCCTCTGAGGAGGCCACCACTGACAGGAGATGTTGCTGGGCTTCAGCTGGTGTTTCCTACAACAGGAGACGTGGTGGTGGTTGACTTTTCCCGGAGGTGTTCGCAACGCGAGCGGAAACCTGCTAAGGGCTATGCTGCCGTTTGGGTTAATTATTTTTCGAGGAGGGAAAGACCGTGCTGCTACACCCTGCCCGTGCCTGGGGTGGGACGGCAACTTCTTGGGGGTGTGTAACCACCATGCGAATAGACTGGGAAGGAGAAAGGCTGGATGGGAGTTGCGTATATGCAAGCCAACGGCTGGAGTAAAACTCCGGCCTGCGTTTTGTGGCGCTCCGAGCGGCTTTTAGCTGTTAAACTGCGGGCTGTGCCCTTGACTATGAACCAGCCCTGAAGATTTTGGTGGCTGCCTATGCAGTGCCAGCTGGCGAGCGTGGGGCACGGGGTCAGCGCTATTAAAGGCCTAGTTCTCGGGCACAAGGCTAACGACTTAACGATGTTTATAATATCAGCGAGAACCCATGTCAAATCCATTGTTGTATGATGTGACCAAATCCATTACTGCACACATGGAAATCAATTACTGCACATTAGGGAACATTTAACACTTGAGCCTTTTCCGCCGCGTTGTTTGCACGGTGCGGCTGGAGGAATCGTTATCTGCCACTCTGGAAATGGATTTGTTTTTTTTTTTTTAACATGTGTAACAAATGTGCACAGGTACGGAGCAAAACACAAGTGCAAAAGGGCTTGGATAATGGCGAGGGGCTGAAGCAGAGCTGGTGTGGGACAGGGGCGATGGGTGGTGGATGAGCAAGCGTTACTACTGAGAGCGCTTACCCCAAATGAGTGGGAGTAAATGTTTTCTTCTGCTGTGTTCACACGTACTCCTCTATCTGATGTTTCTGTCTCTCGGAGCCACCTCTCCCACGCAGGCAGCAGACGTCCCCACGCTCATTGGCCCACACTTGTGCGTTTCTTTTATCTTTTCTGTGTATTTAACCAAAGAACCCCTGACAAATAGACAGCCCTGTGTGTTTGTGCTGGTGTCGCGGAGGATCGAGCAGGAAAACGGTGTGTTGGGACGTGCTTCGGCAGTAGGTAGGGGAGAGCCCGTGCTTGGGGAGCTTTGGCTTCACCTTCCTCCTCAAACGCACTCGCCTCCTGTTGTTTGCAAGAGCTGAGAAGGGATCTGAGGACACAGATAGATAAAAGCAATGCATAGTAGCGGGAAAGAATCATCCCCCTCCTGTGCAATGCGATTGAACGGAGCTCTTTCCCACCCTGGAGCATCCCTTCCCATCTTGGCAGCGGGGGGTCCTGGTGCATCTCTCCTTTTGCAGCAGCCCTGTGCAACCCTCTCCCAAATACCTAGCCCCGCATCAGGTTCTTCCTTTCTACATCTGCTTGCACGTCCCACCTTTCCCCCGTCTTTAACACGCTCACATAGCACGCGCTTGCCGCCGTTCTCCCGCGCAGAGCCTTGCACAAGCACAGAGATGAAGGAAACGCGTGAAGGTTAATTTTTTTTTTGGTCCCTCTCATAATGACTCATCCATAACGATTTCTATTGGTTATATTTCCTTGTGTGACAGAAACAATTTACTGCATTCCTGCAAAGCCTATTTTCTCTGCATGAACTGCTTGTGTGGAGGTTTGGGGAAGTAATTTACAGATATTTTGCCTCAAAATAGCTTACAAAGACAAAAGAGTCCTGTTGACACTAAGGTGCACTCCTCGTGAGCTAGGGAAACAGGATAAAACGGCTTAAAAATAAAAACACTCTATTCTAGTCACTCAAAGTCAAATTCCACATCATGCACCGCGGTCAAAAGCTCTTTTTTGCTGGTGAGGACTCGGGGCGGCGCAGGGCTTCTCTGAGGACTGCTTTCAATTTGGGCTTGGGTTGCAGGAGTGTCCTCAGCGTAATCCCGTGGCATAAATCAGCAGGAGCTTCAGTGGGACTTTGGGATGCTCCTTGTGGATCTAGTTCTGTGCTCTCTAGGGGAAAGCCGGCCGCAGGGCTGCCGTGGGTCCTGAGAGCGCAGCGCTCACCAGCCTCCGTCGGGTACGAGCTCGGTGTGTCGTGCTGTAGGATCCGGGGCCTGAAGCCCGGGAGGAAGCAGGGGGTCATGAAGCGATGCGTTTGGCAGAGCGTGGGTTTTCTTTCTGTGCCAGCGCGCGCCAGCCCCGCCGTAACCTGCGTGTCTAGCCGAGCCGCTGCCTGCGCTTGCAGCTCTCTCCCCGCTCTGTGAGCAATAAGCTCTGAGATAATGACTGTTTGAGGTAATTTGCTCAGGCAAATGCTTCTGCTAATGTGCTCGATGCTTCGTGATGGATAGCTCAGTTATTTCTTGGGTGTCTGCTACTCCAGGACCTGATCCCCCCTCCCTGCTTTTTTCCATTGCCCCACAGCTCAGCATCTCCTGTGTGTAGCAGGGCACAGGAATCACCTGTGGCTGACGCAAACGGAAGCACGGAGGGGGCATTTCACGTTTGCTTCTCCATCTGCTTGTGCTCTTGGCCTTGAATTTAGTTAGTGGGCATAGCGGCAGAAAGGTGAGCGCTGCCGTCCACTGTGGAAGCAGGCAGGGTTTTGCCTTCTCCTGCAGTCACTGATGCAGATAACAACCCCCAGGCTGGGAGCAAAGGCCACTGTCACACCAGAAGCTGTACGGGGTTGGATAGAGGTCAATATTCCAGGCGCTGGGTGCCTTGGCCAGGCGTGGGGGATAAATTAGAGAGGGTAGGGTCTCTGTGCCAAAGAGCTGGGCTGCACTGACAATCGCGGCTGGAGTCAAAAGAATGTGGTGCCCGTGATGCATTTGAAACCTGGGAGCCAGAGCAAAAGCATTTGACGTGAGCCTGTGCTGGTTTAACTCGAGATGGGGAGCACAAAAAGATATCATCCCGGCAAAAACTTTCTGCCCTGCACCCAGACTGAATCCCGTCTGGGTGCTGCAACCTGTCTGTCAGTGGTACCTGCCTCTTAATTCTTTGGGGTTTACTGGGAACTCGTTATTGCCTTTTTGCTCTCCATTTTTTTCCATGGTCTGTTGTTTTTTTGGGGAGAGAAAAGGTTCCTTTTATGACTTGGTGCTGTGAAACCTGAACAGCCCAGATGTTTCTTAACACGTGATGCTCTTAAGAGAATTGCAAGCTAATTGCAGGTGTCAAGGTCAGGACAAGCGTTGGCTGTGTCTCTGCGTGCCGCTTGGTGATCCACTGCTCTTCAGCCTAATCTAGGGCTGCATTTTGGAGGCAGAAGGATAAAAAGGCTGTGTCAGCAAGGCGGCACGGGCTGGCGCAGCGCCTCTTGGTCCCACTTCATCCCCCGGGGCTCCCCATCAAATACCGTGTCTGGAGGTGGATGGAAACCAAAGCTTGACTGTTCCTTGGCCACCCCGTGGTTTTTGCGTGAGCTGTTGGTCTTGTGTGCCAAAAAATGGATGAAGGCATACGGCAGAGCTATGATGCTTCAGGGAAGATCTTGTGCAGCCATCGCTGCACTCCCTGCGCCCCAGACAGCCTGAGTCAGGGACTTGAGGATGGTACCTGCCTCCTTCCAGGATCCGATTGCCCTTTGCTGTGCCCTCACAGGGCGGCAGCAAGATGCTGGGGTGTTGGAGGGGGTCAGGGCAGTCATGGATCCGGGCGTGGGGAAAGGCAGGCGCTTGTTTGTGGGCACGGGTCAACTGGTAACGCCGGCGGCAGCAAACACTGGCTCTTTATCAGCCTCCTGCCCTGTGGAACACAAGGCCTCTTGTTGCTGCGCCTTGTGCTCGCAGCAGTGCCCGAGGAGCGGGTTCGAGCGCTGCTGCAGGCTCAGGCCAAGGGCTATTGTTAACTGAGCTGCCAATGGGCCCTTTGTGCAGGGAGCAAAGGCAGATGGCTGCGACTCGAAGCCTGTCACCCCTCCGTGTGATGTAGGAGACCAAATACCATGTGGCTTTGTCACATCAGTCCCCACTGCATCGTAGGGTCTGGAGGGACTTGGTTGCACTGAGTGCCTGCAGTCTTGGTTGCGTTTGGTGCTGAATAAAGCCCGGAAGGGCAAGAAGCAGCATCCTTGCTCTCCGTTTCTCCCTGACACCACATTTGTCCTTTTGCTCACTTGCCCAGCTCCCTGCGTGGTCCTGGGAAGCTGCCTTGGGGAAGGCTCAAGGGCTGCTTTTGCGGCTCAGGAGCACCTGTGGGTGGTGGTGTCCCTGCGTGAGGGCCGCAGAGCTGGGTTTCACCACTGGCACGAGCCTCCTGGAGATGAGAGAAGGTGGTGCTTCTCCTGAGAGCAATGGAGGAGACTGCATCAAGGTTTTAACCCCTCCTTGGTGAAAGGCCTGCAGATGGACAAAAGCCAGTGGCAGCAGCAGAGGGGAATCTGCTGCTGCAGGCAGGCGATAGAACAGTTTCGCGCTTTGCCGTGGTCGTGCTGGTGAGCCAAATTGCAGCCCCGCTCTGCTCATCCACCTCCGGAGATTGCGTGTCCTGTACCACCACGTGGAAGTAAGCTCCATCCCTTTGAAGGCAGGGAGCTGTTGGTGTCAGGTACTATCACGCACGGACAAGCGGTGGCAGCAGTTGCCGCCAGATCCAGGTTGAGGTCTGAAAGCCAGACTGGTTTGGACTGAAGGATAATGTCTAATGCTGGTTGCTGTGCTATTTTCTGATTTCTTTTTTTTTTGAGGAAAACTTATTTGAGGCGTTGCACATTGGCCCAGCCCAATTAAATCCGTTGTAGACAATTAGGGAGCATAATTGACTGATTTAATTTGGGAGGCATAAGGCCGCAAGTTGCCTTTCTGCATCTGATGGACCTGAGACCGGGGCTTCTGGAGTTAAATCTAGTGACCTGGGGTCCGTCCCCAAATTCAAATAGAACAGTCTGATTCCTGACACTGGATGTCTGCCGCAACCCTTGTCCCCCCCAAAAACATACAAATTCTGAAAAGTCATTATCAGAGCTATTTGGACCCAACTTCCCTTGTGACATATCGGGGGTGATTGCCCATAGCGTTTTGCTGATGTTTGAATTTTGAGACCATCTAGCATCGATACAAAATTCTCACCTGAAATCTTAGCTATTGAGCAGTCCCCTTTTGAAAACGCGAAGCGAGTTCCCTCGGTGCTGAACACGTGTGTTGCAAATGCGGTTTGAGCACGCTTTTATTCGGGGCCCTTTGAAAAAACCGCACTCAGATCTGGAGGATCAATCCTTCCTCGAGCCATCCTGACCAAATATTCGGTCCGGTCCCAAACGACACCAGACTTGGAGCAGGTATAAACTTCACCTCTACGCACCTCTACCTCTTCACCTCTAGCACCTCTTGTGCTCGTTCCCTTGAAGCGTTCAGGGGATGATTTAGGGGATGCATGCATCTTTTGCGAGTTTGGCAAAAGGCTGACTTTCTCTCCACGTTAGGCAGCTTTAACAGCATTCAAGGGGCTGCATTTAATCTCGTTTTTTTCCCCCCATGCCCACTGCAACAGGACAAAGCCCCAAACTGCCAGCATGCGGAGCAGGTAGCACGGATCTTGCATAACGGAGCCCCAAAAGAGCATCCTCGGCCGGCGAAGCTTCTTTCTGTGCTAATTTGAAATGAGGTGAGCGATGGCAAATTGAGTTTCAAGGGCAGCAGAGACAACTTGTCAATTTAGCCTCGGCTTCTCTCTGTCGGTGCGATCCTTAGGAGCTGGATCTGAAGCTTGTTTACGGCAGTGGATATAATAGCTGCAATCCCCCAGGTAGATTAAGCAATTTCTTTGTTTAGGACTCTCAAAACTCTATGACATTTCGAGGGATCTTTCTTGACCTTGCAAAGGGCGAGTGCCCCCTTCCCCCACCGCCGTTGTGTTTTTTTCTAATGACTCCAGGTGGGGAATAGAGCTTGGCAGACGGAAACTGCTGCAGGGTCGGGTTTGTCCGGGGGGTGTGGGTCTGAGCCATGCTGGAGCGTAGGGTATTCCTCCCACCAGCTTCTCTGGGTTTTAGTGATCGTAACTCCAGCCTGGGATGTGTTTCTGAGTGATGGGTGAGCAAGTCCTGTCTTCGTTGCGTGCCTCAGTTTCCCTGTCTTAAACCACACTTTGCTTAAAAATAAAAGGAATAAAACCACTTAGAGGTTTATTGGCAACATATGTTGGGCAAAGGGAAGGAAAGATTTGATCCGGTGATAGCATTTAAAATCAAACAGGTGCTTTGTGCAAACAAGAGAAGCCCCCCTCCTTAGCAGTGAAGCACTTAGAGTAGAACATCAGATGATAAAGTACCAGGGGAGACGTTGAGACAGCAGCGGCGTTGGGAAGGAAAGGCGTGAGCCAGCTGTGAAGACCATTCCCCCAGATGCAGTTTTGGAAATCCCTCAGCCTGTAACTTCCATCTAAATCCTGAGTTTTACTCGTTGAGTGAAAGGGCTTAGCCGACCCCCCCGGTGCTAAAGCCAGGTCTGCGGGGGTGGATAAGCAGCTGAAGCTTGGAAGCAGCTGCTCACGCACTAATTTCTTGCAAGGTCTACGCGCTGTCAAGGTCTGAAGCGTGCTTGCAATGTGAGCTGTAGACAGTGTTGTCTTAGCTCTTCCCGAGCGAAGCGGCGTCAGAGAGCTGCTGTGGGGTTTTGTGGCGGGGGGCAGTGGACCACGGGCATGCAGAAATCTCAGCAGCCCTTGAGCAGGCAATGCATTTACCTCCTGTGTGGTTCAATGGGAAATAGGCACCTCCGGCTTGTGGCACATGAGAATCCCACCAGGCAACCGATCTGCATCTTTAGCTACCTAAATGCCTTTGCAAATCTATCTCCCGGGATCGGATCAGAGCAGCAGTGCATCCAGGCCAGGACCCTGTCTGCAGTTGCAGGCACCCCTGGATGCCCAAGGAAAGGTGGAAGGAGAATTTGCAGGCAAGGTCAGGGTGAAGGGTGAATTGCAGTGGGCAGGGGCATTAGTGGGGTAAATGGGCAATGAGGAGTCTCTGCTTGGATGCTGAAACTTCTCGAGCAGGAAAAAAAAGCGAATGGAACTCTTTAAATCTTAAGGAAAAAGCTAAAAAAGGTAGCAACCTGAAAGCTTTCAAGGCAGGGGAGCAGTTGGTGACATCCCTGCTTACCTCCCCGCTCCACTTGCAGCTGATACGCTGTCTGATTAAGTCTCACTAGCATGAATGTTCACAGCTGCATGTAGGACATGGAGAGTGCCTAATGACTGCTGGAGCTGGCATAATTCCTAAGTAGGTATGGCATGTGGTTGCTCTGTAAAGGATTTTGGGACTGACAGTCTGTGAAAAGTGATAGAGGAGAGAAATGCCAGAGCAGGGAATTAAACACATGCACAGATTAAATGAACTCAGTACTGACGAAGCAGGACTGCTCTGGTGTTGCCTGAGCCTGGCTTGGGCTCGCACAGCCAGGGAGCAGTGAGTGTTTTGGGGCTCATGCATGGAAATCAGGAGGGGCTGGGAGGGGATGTGCGGAGCGAGCCCTGGGTCCACCCGATCCTCACCTTTTGGTGATGTTTCCTGGGGTTTCTTGGATGCTCTGGATGTTTCCACATGGAGCAGGGACACCCCCCTGCTCCTTGCTGCAGGTGCCAAGCAGCAACCTGCCTCCTAACAGCTTTCTGTGCCCTTTGAGCCAATATTTAGGGTAAAAAGGTGCAGGACGCATCCCCCTGGCCTTTGGGGCCGGGGCTGTCTTGCCGTACAACCACTTGCTAGGGGGGATTGTGCCTTATAAAGCCCCTTCCTTGCTTCGCCTCTCCTGTCCCACCAACCCCCTCTCCTTTCCATGTACGCCCCCCTTCCCTAGGTTTTCATTATGATAATTAAGGAATTAAAATAATTTTCAATATTTTTAAACCAAATTATGAACTCACGGGCTGCTTTTGCTACTGCCATATTGCTAAGTGTCTTAATAGGCCTATTTCCTATTTAAATATACTTTGGATGTCATTGCTCAGATGGTCGATGTGCAACAGCCACTATAACCATTCCTGGTTACGCAGCGACGGCAAGTGACCAGTTTGTGGAAGCCCAATAAAAGAAACGATCAGCGTTTTGGAACGGAAAAACACCTGGCAAAGACCACGTAGCTTGAGAGCAGTAGGTGGATGCGGTGCTGCTATTTTAGTATCGGGATGCCGGTTGAAATGCCAACGGAGGTGGGGTCCTCCGGGCTGTGCGTGCCCATGGCGGCACTGCCTGGGTCACTTGTTTATGTCCCTCGTACCCCTGCTGGCAATGTAGGTGCATGGGGGAACCAGGAGCAGCAAGCAGGAGATTAGCAGGGAGAAGCTTGCGCACGCCAAAGATGNGGAAAAACACCTGGCAAAGACCACGTAGCTTGAGAGCAGTAGGTGGATGCGGTGCTGCTATTTTAGTATCGGGATGCCGGTTGAAATGCCAACGGAGGTGGG
>VZSC01014155.1:0-22574 GCA_013398225.1 Steatornis caripensis
GGTGCCGGCGGGGGCCCCGGTCCGTGGCGAGCAGAGCGGCGCGCGTGGTGCCGGCGGCCGTTCCGAGCCGTGAGGAGGGCGGCTCCGGAGGGGCTGCTGCGCTGGCTTTGCTCTCAAGGAGGCGTTGCTTTGTCGTTTTTCATCAAATAGCTAATAAAAGCTAAATCAGGTGGGTTTTTTGAGGAACGGAGAGGTAGATAGCTATGCACGGTTTATTTGCAGAGCAATTGCATCTTTTGAAAAAGATTGAGGCAATGCTGTTGAGCAAAATAGTGATTCTGTTATTAGGAGAGTTTGTTTCGTTATTTGGCCCGGCGTCACTCCTGTGGCCTTGTGCGTTAGTTACTGGCATCACACCGAGCCTGCTGGCAAGTGCCCCGTCGCTGTGATGTGCCATGTCGACACCAAAACCGTTCCTAGAGGACTCGGCCTCGTCTCTCCTGCTTTCAGCAGTGTTGTTCCACTGAGCCGAGGGCTGGCGTTTAGGGCAAGAGAATCCTTTTTCTTGTAGCCCAGTTGGATGGAGGGCTACGGGAAGTTGAAGTTAGCAGTCTTGATCTTGAGCTGTCGGTGGTGAATGGAAAAACAAAAACTGACTGCTGGTGTGAACTGACAGTCAAGTAGGAGATTTGAGCAGTTAGAAGATGAGAATATTTCTCATCTAGAATGAGGTGCGATGTGATTGAATAGATGGCAGTGATTCCTAAGGGCTTAGGTCTGCTTTGTAAGTCCTCTGGCAGTGTAGCAGTGTGTCAAAGACCTTTTTTTTTTTTCTTTTGATCCAATTACTACATGTTTATGTGGAATAAGGATAACAGTCTGATCTAGTATGCATTGTTGGCAAGCACTGAAACCACAGTTTGTACACCTACTTTTTTTAATGTTTCTTTGACTTTAAAGCTCTTGAGTCATGCAGAAGGAAGGAACTAGTGGGACTTTTTTTAAACACGAGGAAAGTATTCTGATTCAGATAGGCCTACTTTTAAAGGGAGATTTTACAAAATTTTCTGAGTCTGGAATCAAAAGCAATTGCTTGAAGGGCTACTGGCTAATGGGCTTCATATACATTGCTCTAATCAGTGAGACTGCAAGAGGTGATTAAAGCTCAGTGTTTCTGAGAATTATGCTGCCATACATTCTCAGGCAGTGAGAACTGAACTGTGACCAGAGGAGCACATTTACAGCCAATATCCATAGTTGCGTAACATGGCAGACACTGTCTGATCAAAATTTTAAAAGAAGCTTAGTCAAGAGCAGATCTGCTCTCTTTTCTGAAGCCTTAATGAGTGATTGTAACTGTTACAGTACATAAAATATCAGGCCCTTCCAGTGAAGCTAATGTCAAAACTGAATATTTAATAATGTGTTTGCTTTTTTGCATAGCTTAAAGAAAGGTATTACTGAATACTTTGCTGTTGTGATAGGACAAGGTGTAATGGTTTTAAACTAAAAGAGGGTAGATTTAGACGAGACATAAGGAAAGAAATTTTTTACAATGAGGGTGGTGAAACACTGGCACAGGTTGTCCAGAGAGGTGGGAGATGCCCCATCCCTGGAACCATTCAAGGTCAGGCTGGACAGGGCTCTGAGCAACCTGATCTAGTTGAAGCTGTCCCTGCTCACTGCAGGGAGGGGTTAGACTAGATGACCTTTAAAGGTCTTTTCCAACCCAAACTATTCTGCGATTCTGTATAAATCTACAGAGATGAAAGTGCCAATAGTTAATGCTTTCCAGACAATAAAGGCTAGGTATTATAGACCTCTTTTTTTTTTTTTTTTTTTTTTTTTTTTTTCCCNCTGCTCACTGCAGGGAGGGGTTAGACTAGATGACCTTTAAAGGTCTTTTCCAACCCAAACTATTCTGCGATTCTGTATAAATCTACAGAGATGAAAGTGCCAATAGTTAATGCTTTCCAGACAATAAAGGCTAGGTATTATAGACCTCTTTTTTTTTTTTTTTTTTTGTTCTCCTTACAAATACAGCTGGTATAACTTGCACAAAATGGAGATCAGGTATCCATAGCCTGCTCCAATTCCTTTTGAAGTCTGTTGCTTGCTGTCTGAATTTACGTGGCAATAGGACTTCAAAATCACTTACCACCTAGGTAAGTCCTGTTTGGAGCTTTGATTTCCTGAAGATCAGTTATTATTTTTTAATTTTTTTTAAGTACGTGAGGGGTCTTAACTTTCTTCGTTTTCACCACCAGAGTGGGTATGTAATGAAAGTGAAAATGGGGATGAGGAAGCGGGTTTTAAAAGGAAGCAATTAGAAATGGTTTGTATGGTATACAGAAGGGTTTTCAAAGTGTAATAAGTATTTTGAAGGAATAAGCAACATAATTCTCAAGTGTGGCTGCACTGCAAAAAAGCTAAGAGATTAGTTAATCTTTAATCATTCCCATGTCAATTTAGCATTGCTTCCTCTATGCTGAGGAGACTTCTAAAATAGGACATCTGCCACAAATTCTCCTTGGAGAGCTAGTTCATGCACTAATCAATTTCTTCCTTCAGCACACATGTCCCTCTGAAAAATTTAGCCACAGTATCAG
Source organism: Steatornis caripensis (assembly GCA_013398225.1). NCBI lineage: Eukaryota > Metazoa > Chordata > Aves > Caprimulgiformes > Steatornithidae > Steatornis > Steatornis caripensis. The sequence continues at coordinate 2,550 of VZSC01014155.1, forward strand.
TCAAATTCAGATAGTCGAAGTAACAGGACTTTCTTTTGTGATTAATAGTTTAGGTGATGATTCACTGAATAAATTGAAGAGTCCTGGAAATCAACGTACATGAAAAAGAAAAGCCCTATTGTTCTATCAAGTAATGCTGTAGAAATTAGTTAAAAGAAGCAGGCACCTCACTAAACGAAAAAATGTAAAAAGAAGTACACAGCTCGACAGTCTCCTGTACGATATGTTTTTAATTCATTTCTTGTTCCTTGGACAAGGTGATAACAGTGTTCCAATTTAATCCAATAACCTATCTCCAAAATGATCAGTGTTCTTATTTCAAGCCTTGGTTCCTTTCTGCTTTGATTTGGCTCATATGGTTGCTACCCTTTGATTCTGTGCTCACCTCTTCTCCATGCAACTTGACCTTTTGCAGCTTTTCTCCCCCCTCTCATTTGCCACACTCCCTTTCTCCTCTCTCTTTTATCTTTCCATACATATTAACTCAGCAGGATTTTTTGCTCTAACCTTAATTTGCCCACATCCCAAAGCTTCACAGCTAAAAGGTTGCTGCTAATCCTCTTTCCATTTCTCTTTCTTTATACTGTATTTTATTCATCCACTTTCATTTCCAGAAATGCTTTGTATACATAGACATTTACTCAGACTTGTGTATTCTCTAGAAGAAACCATTTTTCTAAGCCATTTTTAATGCATTTTGAGGATCACCAGAGGTGACAAATGTAGCACCATATCTGTACGAGGAAAATTCTTATTTTTAGTACATCATTAAAATTATACGGTATTGAGAGAAAATTGCATCCCAGCAAACACGCAGAGAAAGTCACTTCTGTTTACCATAGATGAGAAAGGGAGATCCTACTATTCTTCCAAATCGGTCACAAAATTAAGCGGACAGAATATGGATGAAAGTGTCAGGTTTTCAGGACGCTGAACTCTTTATTAGGGTAATTCTACAGATCAACTTGCCTGAATCTGGGCGTTGTTTAGAGGGCAAAGGTGCTTAAGACTGTTCTAATGTGGCACAGTTCTAGGGCCAAGAAACACTACCCCTTCATGACAACTTTAAGGTAAAAGGCTTGCAGAAGTCTCCTTTGAACCTGCAGGCACTGTAGTTTGGTTCAGTTACAGATGGGCTAGGCAGAATAGTCCTTGAGGAAGAACTCTAGGAAAAAGCAAAGCTAGAGCAGAAGTTAGAGCTTTTTGCACAGATGGCCACCTCCATAGTAAAGAAAACAATTCATGGGAGAGGATTAGCTTTGACCTTTTTTCAGCGTGAAGGGTAACATTCAGAGAAGGCTAGGAAGGATGTTTCCACGGTACCAAATAGTCTGAACATTTGCATTTTTTTTATACTACTAATGAAGAAAATAGTGCAGAAAATGTTTTCTCTTCTATGGAAACGGTCTCCTGGAATCAAAGAATGTTTATTGGCACTAACGCTTCCTTTTTAGTTAGGAGTTGTTTTGAGTTTTTTTTAGTTGAATTTATTAACTGTTTTGAAAATGACAAACGTTAATGATCTGTGTAAAATTCATATGCTTACTTGCATTAAAAGAAACCATTCCGTTAGGATATGGCTGCATAAATTCTCTGAGATCGTAAAATTTAATGCAATAAAATAAATGCAGTATAAATAGATTTTTAACAAGTGTTAGAACATGTTCTAAATAAATGACTTGTGTGGAATCCTCAACCTAGTGAAGCAAAAAGCAAAATTCCTATTGTTGTCAATGAGATGACAATTCCATCCCATTCAAAATAGGGATTTCAGCCTCTCCTTCAAGTGGGCTTTCTTGCTAAACGTTTTGACACAATGGAAGACAAAAAATGACTGCCTCTTCCTTTATTAGGAACTATTTACCAGCTGGTGAAGGATTGGGTTCTTAGGTAATGAAATTCATTCACTCCCTGTCAGGAAACTAAGATGGTCAGTCTGTGAATGGTGCACTACCCCAGGGGCAGGGTTAAAAAAAAAAAAGAAAAAAAAAAGATTTTGTGAAGGACATTTTGTCAGTCGCATTTGATTGTAAGTGAGACAGACAGGCCATTGCTCTGTGAGTCTGATGCAACACACCTGCAGAGTGCTTTGTCACAGAAGTCAATTTGCCTGCCAGTTTTCAAAGAAAAGCAATTTGAATTAAAGCTATCAGGTTTTGTATCTCTTCTGATCTTTTTGCATTTAAGCACGTGCTTGTAAAAGAAAAAGATGTCACGTGGCAAATTTTAATGTTGTCTTAGGAAATAATTCCCCTTTGCATTATTTGCTGTCTATTCTTTTTGCCGAGACTCATATTAAGTACCTTTTTCAAAGGCTTTGCTTGAGAGGAAATGCTAAATGTCTAATCCCCACACCCCCAAAACTAGTGTTCCTAATATTTAAAAAAAAGTTCTTCTGATAAGCTCCCATTTGCTAAATGTATAGTACTATCTGTACTCCTGGAATAAAATGAATACTGGCTGAAATAAACATAACCCCAGGTGACATGCCCTTGCATAGGAGTATAATGGATAACCACAAGAAAAAGCATTCGCTCTTTAGCTTTGTTTCACTGTGTAAAGATGGTTATAGTCTCCGCTTTAGGTTGGATAAATGCAAAGGCTGTTCAAATGTTGCGTTCGGCATTTTCTCAATTTTTTTCTTACATCTGGTGAAGATGTTCTCGTGATGGGAGAGAGGGAGGGAAGAGGAAACCTTTTAGAGTTTTTATTGAAAGTTTCTCTTCATCTTTCTGTAAGGAAGGAGAGAAGATTCTAAAAGCTACAATTTCAGTATCTTTTGGCTAGAACATTTTTGGTTCTCCAGTAAGATTTTGCCAGGAGCTCTTCCGTAATATATTTAAAGGCTTTTGCATAGCCATATCTAGGTGTTTTTCATGTTCTGAGACTAAGATATATAAATGTAGATATCTATGTTTTTCAGTAACCAAATATTTGCCACATTTTTCCTATGGACTTCATACAGGGTTAAAAACATTGAGGTGTTGAAAGAAACGTCTTACATGGCATGAAAATAGCTTTATAAAGGAAAGAATCATGGATGTGTAATGCATTGTGAATACTGGCTGTGAAATGCCCTTTATTGAAATATTTAATACTAGTTTAGCACTTAGTCAAAGATAATGTCTAGTAGTAGTCTAAAATAAATAGAAATGAATTTAAACTGGAATCTATGACTAGAAACATTCTGAGATATAGAAAACTAGAAGTTGGATGAGTACAGTGATGGCTGGGTTTGTATGTAAAGATGTGAGCCAGGGTAGACGATTAAACACTAATGTTAGAGAGTTTTTGAGCTGATGACCAGGTCTGTTCCTACTTTTGGATTATCTCTTTTTTCCCCTTCAGCATACCTTGACCTGCTAAATATAGTAACTTCTTCAGTATATCTGAGGTAGAAATACTAACTTTGTAGATATTCCTTCTCAATGTGATTTGATCAAGAGATTTTTTTTCTCTCTTTTTTTTTTTTTTTTTGTACCTCAGGCTCTGGAAAGCAATTCGATGTCCTTACTTGCTAGTGTTGTCATTAATTTTTAGTCTCTTGTTTTCTAATAAGCTATTATATACTCAGTCTTAATGTACAATAGAATAAAAACCCTCTCTTGCTATAAGATCGGAAATGAAAAATAAGACTAATGGTGTTCCAGCCAGGGTATGAAATGTTAGTCTGTGCTGGGTTAAAGGTCGTTAGATAATCTGGTATACAGCTAAACATGTTAGATGAGAATAGTATTTTCCTCCCCTTCCCAGAGGATTTAATTTCTTAAAGCTGTTGCTTTACCTGTTAAGTCTTGATAATTTACATGTTATTGCTTCCACCAGCAGTCGGTGGAAAAATGCTCATACTGTTCTGCTGATACCCTCTGACCCTGTTGAAGCAAATTAATGATGGCAGTGATGATCTGTCGTGGTGTTGAAAACCTGCAGAATTTTTTTTTCTTATTTGTCCAGGTGTCTGTTTTACATGAATCTACGTAAGGTCTGCACAAACTTGCACATTAACCTAAGTATGTTTAGCAATAAAACTAACAGTGCTGCTCGTGGGAGGGCAATCTTATTCTAAGGGTTGTTTTGGTATTTGAAAAGCTGATCCAGTACACTCTGGGCCAGATCCTGATTTCCTGTCTGCTATACAAAAGGCTGCAAGGAAGTCAGTTTTTGCCCTCACAAGAATATGTAGGTACTGTCGTAGGCTATTGATCTAAGGCAGTAAAGACGGTCTAAATGCTGGTACTCAAAAAGCAGCATAAAATCGTGGTGTTTCAGTGGCCTAAAAATTGCTGCTTATTAGAAGAACTCTTAGAGCATCTAAGAGCATGGAGCATCTGTGGGACTGCTGAAATTGGAACTGTCCCAGATGCCCTGGTAGCAGCAGTGGGTGAATGAAGTGTATCAATGCCACCTCAAACACATTGATCCAATTACACAGAAGCAAGTGAAGTTCAGCTGCAGCATTGGTTCTGTGTGTGTTGCCACTTACAAACATTTGTAGGGTTATTCTTGCCCTCTTCCTTTTTTAGTCTACTTTTCTGAGGGGAAAAATTGAACATAAAGATATGAGCCAGATAACCAGACAGAGCAGTGGAAGAAATCTGTATTTGAGTACTCTAGTACGGACTCCCTCCTTTTCAAGGGATTTGTTTGAATCAATATACACCTGCCTGGAAAAAACAGGATTATTCTATTATATCAACACTAGTGAATGCACCATAGCACCTGAGGATATTTCTATCAAGTTGGACAGAGACGATGTAAGTGCCTGGATCTATCGGGCAGTCTTGCTATGCCACCCAAGCCTCCAGGGCATTTCACAGCAGTTTTACAAAAAGGATATTTCCATACCTAGTATACTGACAATTATTTTAATTTGTTTAAATTGGCATAGCCCTGTGGACAGCTTATTTAAAAGCTACACACACTATTATGTGTTCATTCCCTAAAGGTATTTTTACTGCAGGCACATTTGGCATTGAATTAATTATCATTCTAAAATGTACTTTTGGAGTCAGCCTAGTTTAGCTCGATGAAAAAGCTTTGTGTGGAAGAAATGGTGATTAGAATTTGGGGTCCATAATGGTTTACAAATGTCAGCTCCATTAGTCACTTACGGAAAATGGGCCCGTTCCTGATAGCAGCTGAACTGGATCTTTAAATGCTATTAATTGAAGCTGCTTATAGTTGTCGTCAGCATCAGTGGAGCCTCACAAGCTTCTCAAATACATCTACATGCTCTTTCTGTTCATTGCAGAAGGGTTTTGTGGGTTTTTTCCTCTTGTTTATTTGTTTGTTTTCTAAATTAATTATTTGCTTTTTTAATTGAGCTTTACTCTCTTTTTTAAGTTTAGCTGGTACCTTTTTCTTACTGAAATCTGTCCTTTCCCAAGTTCCTATTGAAGTACGTGGTGTCTCACAACCTTAAACGAGGCCAATAACACCAAAAATCTCTCATGTTGGAGAGCATTTTGTGTAAGCAGTGTGATTCACGAGAGAGATTTCTTAATCTTATGGCCAGATAGAGTCACATCATTGCTGTGGCTGAGCTCAGATTCAGAAGGGAGTCACAGCCGGGGCAGCATGCCTCCAGGAAGCAGTGTAAATTAGGAGGCACTCTGTATAGTTGATTAGGGCGCATTGGCTGAGGGCTGAAGCAGTTCTGAGCGCTATGTGCGTTTCATTTCTGTATAAAAAAATGTCTGTCTCTGCTGTTTCAGTATATTGACCTGGAATGGTCAGACACAAATTACAGAAGGGGATGACAAGGCAGCAAGTTGTGTTGACTTTAAGTGCCATAGAATTGCACATTCATAGGAAATCCATGCTAACTATTTTTTCTGTTTTAGTTGAGGATTCCTCGTTTGTGACTTTGTAATCTCTGAGTAGTCATCTGAAAAACTTTTTACGTAGAGAGCTTCTAAGTGTAATGCTGCATTGGTTCAGTTCTCCTAGATGCAATTTAGTAGTTGAAAATTTGATTTTGATTCTGGTGATCAGCCTCAGAATTTGTAAAGTGAAACAAGGTTAACATTTAAAACTGAACATAAACACATTGTAGAAAAGTAGGCAAAGAAACCTCTGTCTTTGGAAAATCTTGAGTTGGATTCCTGTCATTCTCTAGTCATCTCTATCCTGTCCCACCATGGAAATGTCAGAGCTGCTGAGATACACAGTGTATCTTTTTAAAGTTGCTTAGCACAGGTGTTTCGGTAATTACGATACATTTGGAATAAATGTTTTGTTTAATGATCCTCAAACTTGTACTTGCATCTGTGACAACGAAACTGATAACAGTGTAGTGAGCTGTGATAAAATGCCTATGGAAATGAGGGGTGCCAAAAGCAAGCCTAGAATTTCTTGCTTTCATTTGTGTCCCTTCTTTATTTGTAAGAGAAAATACAGCTGGTTTTAATTTCAAGATGAATCAATGAAACTTGTGAAAAGAAGCTGAAAGGAAAGAAAAGAGTGAAAAATACCGAAGTTTTCTGTGTGTCAGGTTCCCAAATACTTGCCTGTTGAAACAAATCAGATAAAATAAACAAAATTTTGATCACAAATTGAGGTTATGCTAAATAGTACAATGAAAACATCAGCCTAGTGTTTGGCAGCAATCAAAAAAGTGAAGCAATGTTAGAGACTACTTAAAGCATGCTCTGAGTCGAAGAACAGACCAGACCATGATTGGATACATGTGTGGGTCATACACGTCTTGAGTGCGTGTGCAGCTATGGTTCCTCTCTTCAGAAAGGATTTATTAAAACTGAAAAGATTTCAGAGATAGTAGTGTGATCGAAGATATGGAATGGCTTCCATACATGGTGCTGCTGAGCAAGCTGAGGCTTTCAACCTAAAGAAAAAAAAAATCTGTGGCTCGAGGGGCATTAAGGACTACGAAGTCATGACTGAAATGGAGAACATGAATAAAGACCCACATTTCCTTTCTTTTCTAATCTGAGAGCTAGGGGCTATCAAAGAAGGGTAATGGAATCCAGATTCAAAACAGACAAAATGAAATAGTTCTCACACCACAGCTAGTAGATGTGTGGAAATACTTATTGAATGTTCTGGATGCAGAATGTTCGTGTGGGCTCAAGGGACTAGACAGAAATTGAAAGAGATTTGTTGTGGGTTACTAAATGGGCAAGCCACAACAGACTCAGAAGACTTCCTGAGTCCAAGGGTCAGAGGCTGGAAGGAAGAGGAATATTAAGGAAGGTGTCATATGATTGTTCTTACTTTTTCCTAGATACCCACTTGCGGTCCCTGTTGGAGAAAGAATACTGAGGCAGATGGATGCTCAAACTGAATCAATACAGTCATTCTTATTTTCACAAACTATTTATTGTTTGAGGTTGTTGAGGGAAACTAGTAGTGGTGAAGGATCCATAGCAGTGGCCGAGTGTTCTCAGTTATGCTTGCGGTACTTCAAATCAACACAGTATTTATGGGTTTTCGTCAGTAGTCTAAATGGCTAGAAGAGAAATATAGGAGTTTGGCGAAACTAAGTAAATGAAGAACAAGTTTTCTGGGCAGGCTGTTAGAATAACGGAAATACTCTTTGCTGTTTGTGACACTGCATTTCAAATCTTTTTAAGCACATCAGTGTTTTTGAATTAGTTGTGAATAGAGCTGGTTTATATTAGTCATCAAATTGATAACCTATTATGGGAAATAATGGTTTTAATTGTATATATAGTTTGAAAATGTGCATGAAATTGTAGATATATTTCAACCCCTAAGGACTTTATCAAAGAGAACTGAAATACAAACTCCTAAAAACATATTTTTGTAAATGGTAAGAATTGCAAGTCACAAGGAACTGTTGTGAAAAAACCTTGCTAGCTCAGTACAGCAGCATTTATTTGAATCAGCTGTACCTCGGTCTACATTAAGACTTTTTAAATTTAGAAAAAACAAACAAAAACCCCACAAACAAAAAACTTGAAAGCTAACTGTATGTCTCATTTCTCCCTTAGTGTGACTTTACATTTATCATAAAAAATAAAAATTTCAGGCAAGTGATTGATCACATAGTATGCAACAATGAACATTGCTCCAGAATTATTTGCTGTCTCAAAAGTTTCATTACAGGCAATGTACTGGAGATAAAGAATTCTAGGATTTAGCAACTAAATTGGGGAAAAGATATATTCTAGAAAAGGTTATCAAAACCACCTTTTTTCTGAATGAAAAAAAGTTCCAGCTTCTGCAAATAATGATTACAATACATTGTGCTCAGTGATTTTTTTTTTTTTTTTTTTAATAAATGAGATTGCCTTCAAACCCAAAAGATGTGTGCTGCCGTGCATCTTCACTCTTGTTGCGTTAGTGGGGTTGTTGAGAAGGTTACTAACCTTGCAACACCAAACACATACTGCTCGGGGAATTTTCAAATGGCCTCTGCTTTCATTGTGAAATACTACATTGTCAAACCCTTTATGAAATGTATGTATATGCATACATGTCTATTTCTGTATGCATGTCCCCGTCTGTCAGTTTTGCCTGAGATAGTATGTTCAGTGAAAACCAAAAAGACCTTGGTGCACAATAAGTAGTTGCGGTGTGAATGTTGAATTGGCAAAAGGAAGATGGAGCCTGGTCTCAGCTTCATGCAGTACGTAAGATTAGGGTTTATATGTTCTCAGAGAGTGATATCTAGGCAACTGTATATCACCACTTAAGCACAAGTAGGGACAGTCAAGGCAGATTAGTATTTATTTAATGATTTCTTCTCCTCCCTTGTTGGAAATTTTACCCTGCAAACTGTCTTTCTATAAAAACACTATATTGTGTATGAATCTGTAAAATGTGCAGTGCACCCACCTGCAGCTAGAATGTGACCAGAATTTGGTATAGTAATTCTTCTGTGTCTAAGTTGGGCAGTATACATGTACTTTCATTATAAGCTCTTCAGCAAACATTTTCCCCATCCTTCTTTGTCCCCAGTAGTTGTCAGTTGTAAATATACAATTTATTCACTTTCCACTTGGTAATTCCAGAGAGGTGCACTTGATTTTCTGAGAAGGTAGGGGAATACAATACAAAGATCTAACTTGCTAAGGCTATNATCTAGGCAACTGTATATCACTCACTTAAGCACAAGTAGGGACAGTCAAGGCAGATTAGTATTTATTTAATGATTTCTTCTCCTCCCTTGTTGGAAATTTTACCCTGCAAACTGTCTTTCTATAAAAACACTATATTGTGTATGAATCTGTAAAATGTGCAGTGCACCCACCTGCAGCTAGAATGTGACCAGAATTTGGTATAGTAATTCTTCTGTGTCTAAGTTGGGCAGTATACATGTACTTTCATTATAAGCTCTTCAGCAAACATTTTCCCCATCCTTCTTTGTCCCCAGTAGTTGTCAGTTGTAAATATACAATTTATTCACTTTCCACTTGGTAATTCCAGAGAGGTGCACTTGATTTTCTGAGAAGGTAGGGGAATACAATACAAAGATCTAACTTGCTAAGGCTATGGGTGAGGTATGATTTCAGCGATGCTCTTCCAGTCACTTGAAACCAGAATACTTTTGTGATCAAGAATCACCTTTATTCTCTCAGCAGCTCTTTAAATCTGGATTTATTGAAGAACTTGAACTTGGCTATAAATAGGAATCCAGAACCCTTTGTAAGTGTCTGTTTCCTTTCTCTGGAGTCAGCTGCATCAGAACTAAATTCTAATAGGAAACGGGAGTGATTTGATTATGTGAGTAGTAAATGCTGGGAACTCCAGAGTAGCTCGTTACTCACCCATTTCTAACATTTTCATGCTATGGTCAGGACTAGAGGTACTTGTATACAGATCTGCAGCCTATGACGTGCTTTTGAAGATAGATACCTTGGAACATCCTCTTAGAAAGCTGCTTGAATACAGGTGGTTGTGCTGATGAGAACATGCATCTGGGCGGTGGGATCCTGAGCTTGGTGCTTTCCACTTAAGGAAGATTGAGTTTGTTGACATCAAGACAGTAGCTGATCACCACATTACTGGGTAGGGGCTCTCAGAATGCTTGTGAAGAAAAAAATAGTTGCAGGTATCTTGAGATAGAAGAAGAGTCAGAACATTGAGGATACTGTGGTTCAAAAGCCCTCTGCCACAGACTTTGTTTCTAGCGTTTGCTCCTCTGTTACACAGTAGCAAGGGATATAATGGGTTAGATGTAAATAGCGTCAAGTGCATAAATGTGAACCCCAAGATGTTTATCAGAAATCTCAAGATCTTTGTTGTCAACTGTGTTTCTGGTCCCAGGAAACCGCATTTACATTAAAAATCAGCATTTCTGTTAATAAGCTAATAGCATCAAGAATCGTAAGATCAACAAGCAGAAATTCTGACTTAGATAGCAAGAGGGGAGAGTTTCAGCTGGGATAAAACAGCCTAATGTTTAGAAGTCTAAGTGTTAGTTTCAGACTTCTAAGTAGTTCTATCCATTTGCTTTCTGTGTCAAAACAAATAATTTTCTATGCCCATTGGAGGTCACTAATTTTTCAACTGACTGCAGCATTAGTCATAAACTTTTCTCTTTAGAGCTGGAGTTCTGTTTTGACCTACCAGTAGATGCAGGGGTTGTGGATTTTTTTTTTTTACCTTTTTCAGTTTGCTTTTGTTATATTTTGTTACCAGCCTCTATTGGCTCTTCCCAATCTCAAGTGAGGAGAGCTAAAGTTACACTCTGTGTGTGTGTACTATTACTAAACTGCCACATTAAATTCCGTTTCTGCTCTGAGACCAGTATATGAAGTGATTGAGACATTCCCAAGTGAAATCTGGAATATGTGTTTTTGGCAAAATTTCAACAATGTGTCCTATAACAATGTTACACTGATATATAGACAATCTAATAACGTATGACTAGGTTACATGTAAAAAACCCAACGTTAAACCAAAAAAAAACCCCAGAAACCTTCTTCTCAACCACTCAAATTTTGAAGCTGAGTACATTGACATTTTAGCAAAGAAACCACTGGCAGATCGCATGGGTCTTTTTATTTGATGGAGATTTTATGATCAGCGGAGTTTATTTGTCAGTATACAAAAGGTATTCAGACACTACAGTCAGATGGTTTTGCTTGTGTTTGAATGAGAATGATTTCTTCTCTGTAGCCATTTGGTGGCTTTTCACTATTATGACCAGAAGTGAAAATAAAACTCTGTTTTCTTATCTGATGGCACAGACCTTTTCATCATACCTTAATTTGTCTCCTGATACTAAGCTTCATTCACAGCTAGCATGCTCAATTTAGCCGTGGGCTGAACTACCTACTTTTTTTTTTTTAATAACTGCTATCAATTCTACCTAAAATGCCCTCGTATGTATCATTATGTTGTGACTTGGCTTTTCCCTTTCACTTGCTCTTGAAAGTTATCTTTTAGCTGAAGCTTGGGACCTCTGCCTGTCATTGCCCTCCTGAAAAGATCATCTTTGTTTCACTAGCAGGTGATGACTTACCATGATAATTCAGTCATTTTCATATTGGGTTTAAAAAACAACAAAACCCCAACAAAAAAAACCCGTAAAAACCCAAAGTATTTTCTCTTCTCTCCAATTTTCTCATTGGAATAATGCAGATAATTACAGATACTGTAGGTGATGTTAATGCAGACAGCTACTTGGCTTTATTTTCTCTTTTTTTCCAAAAATATTACACATTACTATTAAAGCAGAAAAAAAATCCTGAAGTAGAACAATTAAAATGTAATTTAACCAAAGCAATACTTTTCTGAGTTAGGAATTGTACTGAGTGGCTCATTGTGCTAGCCAAACTGAATTAAAGGACAAAACTTTGATGTAGTGTACAATTTTAAGTAGCCTTATTGTAGCACAGCACTTTCAGAACAAACTTTGGCAAGTGAAAGTTTAAGGTGAACTTTCATGTAAGTGTAATACTTCTGCATCTCCTTAGTCATATCAGCAGTGGACAGCAGAAATGCAGCTGCAATTGTGAGCTGCACTTGCAGCTTGAAGTGTAAGAATACTTACCTTAAAAGGATTTAATCATCCTAGAGCTGGCTCTTCAGTACAATGACTTGGCATTACAAGAAATGCTTTCCCACAGCCAAGACAGCACTGTGCAGCGGCTGTGAGCTGAGCTGGTCCTGCCCTGGGCTGATGTCCACATACTACAGTGCATCATCCACACAGTGTGGGAAGGCAGACTTCAGGTGAGAACAGGGTGTGAAGTACACACATCGCAAACAGATTCCCTATGGAATTCCCTGTGGACTGGAGTTTCAGGTTTTGACCTGTACTGGTCCTAATTTCTGTTCCATGAGAGTCAAATGCTAAGTTTTCAGACTGAAGCGTCTCAAGAAAGACAAAGGAAAAGAGAGGCTAGACTCTCACAGCTTGCTTCAGGAAAAGATTGAGATTCAGTTTCATCATTTAGCTAAGGGGACCTGAATACTGATGGCAATCTGTAAGAAGAATATTTCAACCATCAGGGCTTACAGTATTAGAACTGAACTTTTTCTCAGTCCATCTTTTGGAGCTGTTCTGTTGTGAATGTTTTTATTTGAATTAACATTGCAAAAGTGTTCTAGTTTAGATACTCACCTGGGTTGTTGTTGCAGTGAATATATGAGGTGAAAGTTGACCTCTGTTAAGGAAGAGTTTGAAAGCGCTTCCTATGCCCTGTGTGAAGCCGCTGTAAAGTGTAACTCTTCTGTGATACATGGGGCTACTTGTCCTCTTGGTTACCGTTGCTACAAAAGGCAACACTGTGCTGAATCTGTGTGGTTCTAATTTACCCCAAAGCTGCCTCTAGGTAGGCAATGGGGAAGCAAAGGGTCTCCCAGACGCTGTCGCAGGCTCACTTTAACAGTGCTAACAGAATAGGGGGAGAGGTTTGCAGTGAGCACTAATTGTGCTAAATAGTCTCCTCAAACAGGCTTCTGGGGACTCTGCACAAATATCTTGATGAAAGATATTCTTTCAAAGAGGAAGGAAATGAATGCAGCGCTCCTTTATTGATTCTCAAGTGTCTTTTCAAACAAACCAAAACTATGTAGCAAACTCAAAATCCTATTAAGAGTACAGATGACTGAAGAGATATGTTTTGGTGTGTTTATTAAATTTAAAAAAAACCCATGAACGTTACAAGTAGACATATGTTGCTATCTTTTCATCCTTGATTGGATTATTTTCTAAGTTTTTGTACTTACTGACTTAAAAATGAATTACTATGTGGAGGGTCTTGCATGCATTTATGTCAGCTGTCCTCAGTCTTCATCTGTCATCCGAATGCTTGTGGGAACAAAAACCCAGAGGGATAAAATGTTGGCAAACTTCTTGAGGTATCTAAATGTGAGTGCATGCAGAATCCTCTGTTTCCCTTGCATGCTACTCAATGTCATCTTTAAATGCTGAAAGTCTCTCCTTAAATACAGCACTTCTGAATCACTGCGGGTGGATTGTGTCTGTTATCTTTCTTGATAAGCACAGTGATGGAAAACATGGTGTATGTATTTGGGACAGGGAGTTAGGGTAGTTGTGACACACTAGGAAGAACAATAGTTTTGTGGCATTTTGACAGAAGAAAATAACAAACCAGTTTTATATTTGCTGGCTGAGAATTACAGGCTTGGCCACGAGTAATACAAGTATCAACTTTTTTTGCTGTGTTTTCAGATTTTCCTTTTTTTTTTGGTCTCCCAAAAAAAGAGACTTCTAGGCAAACACTTGAGGACATCTAAGAGAATTACACTTTTAATATTATAGTGCTCATTATTTTAATGAATGGCTGCAAGAAGCTGCTCTGAGACAATTTTTTAAACTTCCTGAAATGATCGTTAATATTTGATGAGAGGAAGAACACTATCTCCTCAAGTAATGAATTGGCGTGTTATGAAACTATGTATCTGGTACGCTTCTTGGGCAAAATGTATTCATTTCTTTGACTCCCACTGCTTCCAAATGACTGTAACCTCCGTTTAAAGCTATGTTTTCTACCTGCACAGTATTAAGCTATTGCCTACTGTTTTTTACCACTGCCACACCTTTTTGAGGTGGAAGCTGGCTGGTTTAAAACAACGCCTACTTTTGAAAAGTTGGTTTTGTTAGGCATGTAGTTGAAGGGATTTGTGTGTTCTAGAATAACTTGGGGAACAAGCCTGGGAGATTGAGTCAGACACCTGAGGCACCAGCATATTGTAGCAGGCAGCTGTCTTCTGTGGGTCAGCTAGAGGCAGGACAAAGATCTGCTTGGCTGACTTAGTACTGAAGCGTAAATGCCTTTGAAAATATTACTCCTGTAGCTGTGCATCTTGAATCCTTGCAGTATGTGCTAGCTATTGTATTTGTAACCAAATAAGTCTAGATAGAATTATCAAAATATATGGGCTAATTACGAATCTCAGCTGCAAGTCATATGGGTTTGTTTGCTTTTGTGTGTTGGACTGGTTTGAGTGTGCTTTGCAAAAAAAAAAAAAAAANCTGTTGAACCAGGTTTTAAGCACTCTTTCTCTGGTTTTCTTCCCTTTTCTATAATGCGTAATTCATTTTCTGTAAAAAAAGAAAAAGACAAAATAAATCCATGAAATAAACAAGCATTTGTTGGTGGATTAGGCAGTATAACTCTTTTGCACAAAACCTATAAAGAGAATTGCTGATTTCAGTGATCATATGTGGTAGGAAATGCAAGCACGGACCAAGGTCATAGTCTTCCTTCAACATTGGTAGCTGAATTTTGCCTTTAAGTGATGGTGGAAAAGAAAAAGCATAAAGTATATGTACTCTTAATATGTTGTTAGTTGGCCAAGAGAAATATCCATGCCCCAAATTCAGTCAAGAAAAGCAGTCAGGTTCTTTTCAGATTCAAGGTGGTATCTGGGTACCCAGTGTAAAGAACCTTGAAAAGGTATCCAGTTCACAAGATTTATCAGTCAAGTTAATGTGGTACCCAGAATCTGTAACTGTTCTCAGAAGAAATCTGAGTGCACTTTGTTATTTTCAGTATTTCCTGTTCATTCAAGTCTTTCAAAATAAACCTTCATTTTTCAATTAATTCAGTTAAGGTTCACAAGGCAAAAATGAAGAAAATTATTAGTTTATTGTTCTGTTTTAATAACAAAATTTCTTTGTATAAAACACAAAAGTAATGACAGTATCAGGTAAAAGGCATGAATTTCAGAATACCTGAAAATAATTGTAAAAATGATCTTTAATAATTCTACAAGTTATTTTGAAATAATAAGTTATCGTTGGGTTTTTTGTTACTGCATTGGTCTCAGTGGACATAATTAATAGTGGAGTTGTTTTTCATTTTTAACAAGAATATTTTCTAGCGTCCCTGAAAGTGAGAGCATTTTTTCTAATTAATAATTCTCTGTTTAAAAAAAAATCAAATATAATAATGACCACATTCTTTGCATGTCTGGAAGGCAGCTGCTAAGCATACTGTGAAGTCCTGTCTCAAAAACACAATTCTGAATGAAATTCTGAGATGGTATAAACAGGTATAACTTCATTAAGTTCAGAGGAATTGTGTTTCCCTGCTGTAGTCTTAAAATGGCCTTTATTATCATTCAAGATATTAAGCATAGCAGTAAGTCACCAGCTTTCTTGCTTTCAAAAAGTGTTTATAGCTTTTGAATGTACTGTAAACAAGAGTGGGCTAGCTTGTAAATTTAAAATGATCTAATGGCACCATTTCAACAGAGCTGTGTTGATAAGCAACACAAAGAATCTTTGAGGCTATGCAACCAACTCTGGAGTCATCTGGGTATTTTGTTGTGTGACATGATGCAACTGCTGTAGAGATTAATTTTGCTAATTATGTCAATAAAGAAACTGGGGGGGGGGCAACAAAAGAATATTTTTCTTTCATGTAGATCTATCACTAATGAACATTCTTTTAAGGCTGTAGTTCTCTCAGCACTTTAGAAAGAACTGTTTATTCTCATTGGTGACTTGAAAAGCAAGGCAGGACAAAACCAAGACCTTACCATTAAGGAAGACATCTTCCTTCTACCCCACCCCATCCCTGTCTAAAAGTGTAGATTTATCCTGTTTGCATGCAAATCAGTAACTGGTTACCAAGTAATCCTTCCTTGATGTGGCTTTACTTATCTTTTGAAATTTGTTCTTTTTTTTTGGGGGGGGTGGGGTGGTGGTGAAGAAGACAGTTGGAACATCTTGGGGAGGAGAAATAAGATCTTTGTCTTGCATAGGACGGAACTCATGCCTGATTTTTTTTCCTCAAATTCCTTGGTGTTGAATGTTTTCTGTTCTACATGCCTGAGGTGTTACAGGTGTTGTTACCTGATCTAATGACTGTCTTAAGTTCAGGCAGCACACTGAGCTAGCAGAAATCTCATGAAAGACTTGGACGGATTTGCTCTCTGGTCTCCATCATGCTACAATAACAGACGGAAAAGTACTGAGTGTTCTGGAAAGCATCTCTCTGATAGTGTCAGCTGAGTCTAGAAATGGCAGCTTCAGTAGCCCTGAAAGAGGCTGTAATTGAGCGGTTTTCAGCCTAATGTGACAAGCTTAAGAGGTGTGAAAAGCCTGATGCATTTTGAACAAATCTTCCCGAGAGCTATCAGACTGATTGGTTACTTGAACCTAGCTGTATTCAAACCCCCGGTAGTTCTTCCAGCATCGATAGTCAAGATGCTATGCAGGCAGTTTTCCCTCTTTTCTCCGTACCACTGCAGTAGGACATGATAAAGTTCATGTAGCTGTCATTATAAGTAGATGTGAATTATATGTAATTGTCCGTGTTACCAGTTTATAACATAATAGCCTGATACATAGTCTATTGATGTGAATCTCTCCATTGACTGTAATGGATTTTTGATCAGACCCAACAAAATCAGGAAAGAAGATGGAGATGAGAGGAAAGAAAATATGAAAAGCAAGTGAGTGTAAAGGTAGCAGAAGAGTCTCTGCTGAGATCTGTATGTTGAGCTATAGAAAACCCTCGCTGAGTATCCTGCATGAGTTCACAACTGAAAAATATTTACTGAGTACATTTAACCAAGTGGATTTAAGTGTACGTAATCAATTTACAAAACATTTACAACTATTGTGTAAATTGAGCTCATTGTTTGTATGGTTGTCTCTGCAATCAAACTGTAATCATGTGTAAACTGTGAGCACCCATGTGCAGTTCGTATGCAATTATTTACAGACTGATTTTGTGAAATCCAATTGTATTACCAGTGATAATGAACTTCGGTGTGTAATAGTTATTTTTAAAAAACTTAGAAATGCTTCAGTGCCTTTCTTCCTATTTTAAGCCCTTCTGAATTTAAAAATATACTAACATACACTACACATTTCAGGATTACCTTTCATTTAGTGATGAAGTTCATGCCACAAAATACAGTACCTTACATTTTTCCATGCATCCCTGAGCTCTTCAACTCCAGCTCAAATCTGAAGTTTGTATTGTAATTCAGAATAGCAGCTCTGTGGCCTGACAATACAGTGAGAGAGGCTTGAAGCTGTACTACCTTCTTTTTAAGGCTGCCAAAAGGTGTTTATTGTTTGCCTCCTTACCAATCCATAAGCTTTTGAACCTTGAACAGTAAGTCAGCATAGCTTTGCAGGTGGTGAGAAATGAAAAACAGCATTAATGCTATTTAAAATTCTTCTTTCTAGTTTCTCTGGGAAGCAAGTCACAAAAACTTTAAAGTTGTGAAGCCATATGAAAGTTTTGTTAATACACTTTTGAGAAAGTCTCATTAGTCTCCACTTTCCTGCTTGCACATAACTGCTTAAAACTTGTGTGTCAAATCACCACAGTAATGTGTCTGCAGCTCATAAACATGTAACAATGCTCTGTGATGGGGCTTCTTTACCGTAGTTTCCCCGTGCCTCATAAAAAAGAGCGAAATTCACAGCCTTAGCCTTTTGTGACAATAGCGTAGTTTCCACTGACATTTTGTGTGCTATAGATCAGAATGTTGTAGGCACGCGTTGGAGTCGTAATTTTGGAAAGGATGCTTCTATAGGCATAAATCCTGAGGTTCCTTGAGAATTTGTCTTCTGAGCTGCTGAAGCTAAGTTAATGAGCTTGCTTTTTCCTTCCCTCATAACCACCTCTACTGTAGCAAACAGTCCAAAGAAGATGTAAGAGAATAAGCACCTTTTTTTTGCCCACACAAATCAACCAGCTGCAGAGTTCTACAAAGAAGTTATTTTCCCTGTCCTAGGAATAATCATGTCCACTAAGAGAGAACTAGCAGAAGAAATCTGGGGACCAGGAAAGGAACAGGGGAAAAAAAAATGCTAAAGCAGGATCTGAGAAAATACTGGTAAATGTTACGTGAGAAAAAGGAGCCAAACCTATCCTGTTGTGAAAATACTTAGAAGATAAAGCTATTCCTAGACTGAACATCCTCATTTACATAGTAGTTTTTTCTTTCCATTCATGAGTGTATAAGTTCATTGGGATTCTTCCTGAAAAAATGTTGTATGATCTGTCTTCAAAGAAAAATGTCACAGGACAATAGTCTACTGCTAGGGGGGAAAATGTCAAGGTGAAGTCTGGCCATATATCATCTCTAAACACTGAGGCACAAGAATTTCAAGGGGGAAGGTATTTATCATGTGATATTGTTCTATTACAATGACTCTGTGTTTCTGTGCTGCCAAGTGATTGATGCATGCTGTGTGTAATCATTCTTTTAGTGCACTAGTATGTCAATTGTTCAGTGTAGCATTGTTAAACAGCTGCATTCAGATTGACTGCAACAAAAGGCTCATGTTGGTTTCAGCCAATCTGAAAACAGCACATCATGAAAATGCCAGCACATAAGTTCAGTATTTATTCATTAACAGACAGTACAAAAATGCTAGATTATCCATCACACTACTGAGCAGCTTTCCTAAAAGCTTGTAATAAAGATTATTTGACAACATGGATGGGCAGCTTGTGTCAAACATAGAAAGCAATGTACACGAAGTAACTGCAACATGTGTGTAGCTTGAGCTTCATTTGAGGAAGTATGTGGGGTGCTTCACAGTGCATTATCTGCCCAGGCCACTGTACATAGTTGTATTCCATCCCTGCCTCTCCTCTGAGCAGAACACAGGACAATTCTGGTCCCAAAGTCACATTAGTAGAGCAGTATGACACGTATCAAGCAGCATTTATTGTCACAGTCATGTGCTAATGTGTTTCACTGGTCGGTTTTGGGTTTGTTTTTTTTTTAGGGGAGCAGGCTTACATCCTGCTGATTAGATGCAAAGGTAAGCTAGAACTGAACTATCTACATCTCACAGATGCACATGATAGCCAGAGGATTTTAGGGTGAACTAATCTGTGTAAGTTCTCAGTGTTGTCAATAATGATGGTCATGTAAATAATGCAAGAAGCTACTTACACAAAGAAGCTTTCCTTCATTATGAAGTAGAAAGAAAATACAACAAAAGAGAAGAACTTGTATAAACCTCATTTTTTAAAAAGGTAAGGTATTTTTTTCATGAGCAAACATGATGACATGATCCTAATTTGTGTGCGTGAATACATTTATTCGTGTCTTTGAGTGTTTGTGGAAATATTTACTAGTCAGTGATTTATTTGTAAACTAGAGTTGGTATGGAACTTTTGTCTTGATTTGCTAGTACCCATAACTTTGGAAACAAAACTTATTTATTTTAAGTACTCATTGATATTAATGATTTAACATTAATGTTAAATAATGCCAACATTTCATAGAATCATAGAATGGTAGGGGTTGGAAGGGACCTCTAGAGATCATGTAGTCCAACCGCCCTGCTAAAGCAGGTTAGCCTAGAGCAGGTTGCACAGGAATGCATCCAGGTGGGTTTTGAATATCTCCAGAGAAGGAGACTCCACAACCTCTCTGGGCAGCCTGTGCCAGTGCTCTGTCACCCTCACACTAAAGAAGTTCCTCCTCATGTTCAGGTGGAACTTCCTGTGCTCCAGTTTGTGCCCATTGCCCCTTGTCCTGTCGCTGGGCACCACTGAGAAGAGTCTGACCCCGTCCTCTTGACACCCACCCTTTAGATATTTATAAGCATAGATCAGATCTCCTCTCAGCCTTCTCTTT
>VZSC01014156.1:4081-20717 GCA_013398225.1 Steatornis caripensis
CTGTTCAGCCTGGAAAAGAGAAGGCTGAGAGGAGATCTGATTAATGCTTATAAATATCTAAAGGGTGGATGTCAAGAGGACGGGGTCAGACTCTTCTCAGTGGTGCCCAGCGACAGGACAAGGGGCAATGGGCACAAACTGGAACACAGGAAGTTCCACCTGAACATGAGGAGGAACTTCTTTGCTGTGAGGGTGACAGAGCACTGGCACAGGCTGCCCAGAGATGTTGTGGAGTCTCCTTCTCTGGAGATATTCAAAACCCGCCTGGATGCATTCCTGTGTAACCTGCTCTAGGCTAACCTGCTTTAGCAGGGGGGTTGGACTGGATGATCTCTAGAGGTCCCTTCCAACCCCCACCATTGTATGATTCTCTGATTCTATAATTAGAATACCTCCTGTCACTTTGGTAGCTGCTAAATGTTTTAGTGATATGTCTGCTTTTATACCCCTTTCTTTTAGACAAACAATCTCAGAGAATGTTGGTTTTCGATGAATAAAGGGTCTTTGTATCTTTTAAAATCTTTTACACTATGGTGACAGTTCGAACTGCATATGTAGGTACGCTGAAGAAATAAGTCCACTTCCAAGTACTTTCAATTAGATCTAGATCTGTGAGGCAAATGACTTCATTATACTGCTTTTTGCCTATGTGATCAGTAGTTAATACCTACTTTTTAAAAAAAGATGTTGCTCTTTCTTGCATCTTTTGTAACACATGATCTTGTGCCACTAGGAGAAGTTTTGTAAATACCATATGGAGATAGAAACAATGCTGCCCAACATGAATCATATTGAAAATTTCCATTTACTTTTGTATCTTGTTCTGAAAATGTTGAATGCAAGAAGTCATAGAAGTTCCTTCACAAAGAAAATTTACTCTTTTGATGATTGTCTTTCTCTTGTGGTACATTATTTCATGATGAAGTGGCTATTTTAAATATGGAAGTTGTATAAGAATGTCAGGATTTTGAGGAAAAAAAAAAAGCAATATACTCTAAGTAAACATGTTCAGTCACTTGAATGTGGAATAGTAAAAGAAGAAATATGAGCCTGTTAAGTCCTGATACATGGTTCAGTTTTAAGAAGAAAAATCCGTTCCTCTGGTGTATCAAGGATAATTAGGGCTATAAACCAGCTACTTTGAAGGGGACTGCCTGACTTGTGTGGCTAGGTTTGCCTGAAAGAATTTTTGGGTTTTAGTATATTTTGCTGTGAGCTAATGTCCAGATTTTAAAGTGGAATTTGAAATTATACACCTGAATAGGACGCTAGTAAAAACTCTTTTTCATGTTTCCCTCAGTTTTTCTCATTACTGAGTGAAGAGACAGAATCGTAATGACAATGATGTCATGCAAGCATTAGCAGCCTCAGAGATTAAGACAGTCTTTTGAAGAATGTCTGAGATTACATTTAAGTTGTTTCAAACCCATCATTAAAGAAAATGATCTGGAAACCATTCCTGATCATTTGTCCAGCCATGTGAGTTCTAAGTGTATTTTGCAGACTTCCAAAAATTGCTATTGTAAGAATGTAGTAAAAGTGTTTTCTACATTAAAAAACGGTTTATTAGACATTTTCAAACTGCAAACTATATATTTTAATTCCTTTGAATTTAGTTGATTTTTTCTCTAATGTACTCAAGAGTTTGACTAACCGTGGCATCCTTTTTTCTCATATAATAATGACCGAGATTAATAATGTACTCCATTGCACTCTTTGTTGTTGTTCATCATGCTCATACTCAGATCCTGCTTCACCATTCTGATATTGCAGGATCTCAGAGTGGTTAAGGTTGGAAGGGACCACTGGAAGTCGCCTAGTCCAACACCCCTGCTCAACCAGAGCCACCTACAGCAGGTTAGTCTGGACCATATCCAGACAGCTTTTGAATATCTCTAACGAAGAAGACTCTGCAGTCTTTCTGGACAGCTTCACAGTGATCTGACTGCTTCAAGACTGGCTTCAATATATTGTAATTATGACAAACCTTTTTTTACAGTGCCTCACATTTGAAGTGGAATAGGTACGAGATGTCTGGATATGTGGCTGAAAAAATTAGCAACCAGATTATCAGCTGTCCTCTGATTTGTGCAAATCTGTGTCTGCTGCACAGAACTTGAGCTAGGGAACTACGAGAAAAGGAGAATTGTATGGAATTGTGACATATTGTTGAATGTGGAATATGTGGAATTCTTAGTAGAATTCTTAGTCCAACCGTGACACTTTCAACAAGAATTCCTTAGAAACAGCAGTTGCCGAAAAACTTAAAAAAGATTTCCTAGTTTCCTGCACAATAATCAAATGAGTGGCAACCTGGAACAGGAGGTGTAGAGACAGAAAACCTTTTAGTTACAGAATGGATCTTGATAATATATGAAACAGATCAACATTTCTTGATCTAGAATATTCTTTTTATTCCATGTCATATACCTGCTTTGTAGAGAAATGTCAGTGTGAGTTATTATTTGGTTCATCTGGAAATGACTAGCACTGAAAGAACTGCTGTGCACACAACTGCAGTGACATGCCGTAACACATACTGAGGCTTCTCTTCCTAGCATAAGTTTCTCTTATGCAGTATCAGTTCTTTGATAGTACCCCAAAACACAGTAGTCCTTGTCTAGAAGAGCTTACTATTTGAATTATATATATGAAGTGAATATTGAATAAAGCATTCAGAAGCTAAAAAAAAAATCCCTCATGGATCAAAGTAGTCAGCCAACAATTGCAACAATGAAGCTCATAAACAAGTATTTTCAGAAAAGTGTCCCATAACATGAATCCTGAGTGAAGTGAGCTTCCCACTGCCTAGTCCATGGTAAGGCACTGAACCCTGGAAAAAGACAGAAGTTAAGGCATATCCTTAATGTCATCATTTTTCTGTTAGCTCTGTTTAGAAATGGCTCCGTAATCAGCATGCTGCTCTTACAGATTCCATTCTGAGGTGCATACCTTTTCTTATGCCACTTTATGGAGAGCTGAGGTGGCCATCTTGAGAATTAATTGCATGGTCAAATTTTGTAGTAGAAGGATCATTTGCAATTGAGATGTAACTGAATATGATATCAGTCAAAACAATGGAAATTTGGAGTTACAATATCAAAACCAGTAGAATTACCCAGTTTAAATCTGGTCAGGAATGAGAATCTGTTCCAATGACTCTCATCATTCTTACAATTGAAAATATTTTTGTAGCTTACCTATTCCACATTTCAGTTTCCTCAAGATTTTAAAGCAAAGATAATGCTTTGTGAATCTCTTTTTTGTGACTACAAAACAAATGTAATTGTTGATATGAATACCTAAAGTGGAAGTGGTAATCTTTGTTGGTATAAACCACAAACCCCTAAAGATTAATTCCAGCTTTTTGTAGTTGCTGGTGACTTTCCTTTCAATTCCAGTGAGAGCAGGGCTTCATCCAGGAACACGGACATTCTTCAGCTTTTTATTGGAAAGCAAAGCAGCACTGACTCTGAGTATGAACTTTCAAAGGAAATCTCAGATATGAATGCTCTCAGGCTGTTTAGGTACTGTAAATACTGAACAAAGAGTATTAGATTGTGTCAGTCTAACAACGGAAAGATGTAATCGTTCTACTGCTTTTATGTACATGAACCAGCGAAGTAAGACATTTTTAATTCCCTCAGCATAATATCCTGAGGCAAAACAGCTGTATTTTACATTGTGTTGTGTGTTTTAGTATGTTAATTGATGTGTATTTATAAAGACATGGTAATACTAACATAATAGTCTTGTTTAAGTGCAACTTTCTGAATCTTTGTGGGTTCAGTAAGAAAGGCTCTGAGGTGTTCTGTATCTGAAACACAACCAGCACATAATCAACTTTTGAAGTTTGAAAGAAGTAAAAATAAATTTTATATATGTGCATGGATATTAACTCATGCATATATGCCCATATAAACATACATTGTTAATGTATGGCATTATTTTACCATTGGGAGTTCAAAGTGAGGTTATAGTAGAAGACGAAACGTTCACAGTGTGTTGGCCTTTTTTCCAATGGGAGCACCTATGTACATTCACAAAGTGGCTGGGTGTTCTATTAGCATTTGAAGGCACAGGCTTTGTAACCTTGGTCGTATCAAGAAAGGGCACGTATATCCCACCCCTTCCGGGGACAGGAGCATGGTTTATATTTCTGCTATATGTTGTTTTGTAAGCTTAGAGATTTTGTCAGTTCATTTGTGTGCTTACAGAGAAACAATTGTTTTCTTGGTTTACTTCTTTTTTTTTCTTTTCTTCCTGTGCACTGTGACTACTGCACGTTCTCCTGTTTCTTAGTACAAAATGGTTCTATACTATGGCTTCTAGTATCATTCCTGCACTTCCTGGCTCTCTTTTCTCTTTCTTTTTACTCTTAGCATTTGTAAAGTATGTGCACAGTGGTTATTCTCTTGAGAGACTGTTCTCTCCTTTTTGCTTTCTTCTTGAAGTCCGTTCTCTTGGGAACATTATATCGTACTGAATAAGATGGCACTGCCAATGCTTTTTTCGTGTTAAAGATTTACTTGTCCTCTTCTGTCTTTATATTGTCTAGTGATGGGCATTGCTTTGATTATCTTAGAGACTTCAATAACTGAGATCAATGAAACAGCATGGCCAAAAAAGCAGGAGTAACAACCTAATGTTTTTTTAACCCTGTACCATGAGCTTCATTTCATGTCTTGGGAAGCAGGCTGATAGTGCAAGAAGATCGAAGCTGCTCACTGTGTTCCTCATGACTGATGGCAACATCTGCTGTTCAGAAGTCAACCACAAAATGGATTGATAAGCCAGGGGTAAAATTACCTAAGGAAATCTGTTCAGAACAAGACCCATTATCTTCATTTAGGACTTCTTAGTTTAGAGAGGAGCCTTTGAAAACTTACTCAGTTTGTGCAACCTGTCTTTATGAGTAGCTTATCTAGCTGCTATTATTATTATTATTATTAGCTAATTCTGCCTTTTTGACCAGCAAAGTTCTCTGAAGACCTCTTCCCCCTAAGGCAAAGTAGTTATTCTTGTCTTTCTTGAATGAACAGTATCTGTTGGCACATACTTATCTATAAGACATTAGCAACATATAGAGGATTTAAATTACAAACATGAAAAGTCAAGGTAAATTAGATCTTGAAAAAAGCCCCAATATTGAAAAATAAAATTATATTTAGCTGTGAATATGAAAAGAAGCAAGAAAACAAGTGAGCTGCTGTGTTGTGGGGATAACGACAAGATCAAGATTATGTAGCATGACCAAAAAGTCTAAAAGAATTCTTTTCTTCATTTCTTATTGGTGTTGACGCTATGGAAAGAAAATGAGAGCCAAAGAAGAATTAGTAGTTGTAATGAGGCATAGAAATAGAAATTATTTTATCTGTGGTGGATATAAGATTGAAATAGCTTAAAGTGATTAGCATGACACTCCTAATTAAGGCAAATCAGAAAAACTCTTCTTAGAATATGGGCATAATTGGCACATGAAGTCATACCTCCAGTTGCTAGGTTTTGTACTAACTACATCAAATGAAGGATGACATCATATTAATGTGATACATCAAAAGACTTTTACAGTTTGTCCAATCTATGTAAGTACTACTAAGTCATCACATGGGACACTGTAGCCAGTTTCGGGCATTGCATTTCAAGAAATGCTTTACTGGCCTCAAGAAATGCTGTCTCTTATTTGACTCTGATAAACTTGATGCAAACACAAATTAGCCTTTGCAAGGAGGGCTAAACTTCTGTGTATAAGGAGGCCAAGAACCATATTTGGCATTTTAAGAAATAATACGTGTAGAATAATATCTCACAAAGTGTATCACTGATGAGAGTAAAACCACAAAATCACTCCTGTCAAGTCTCACACAATGAAGGAAACAATTTTGCTTCTTCTTGTGCTATCTGCAGGAACTGTGTCTCAAGCATCAGTAATACCATGCCACTTTCGCTGTGACCCTCCAGAAGTCCTTGCTCTAGGCTGTTTGTCAGTGGGTCCCTCGTGTATGAATTAGCTGCACCGTGTGTGGATTCCCAGACCAGGAAGGATTGCTGTGTTGCAGTGCTACAGTCAGATGAGCGGACAGAAACCAGGTGGCTCATTTGTTCTCTGCTGTAAGAATCAGTGCAGACTATCATGTAATTTGGGGCTGGGCACACCATAAGATGTGATATCTCAGTGAAGAAAGGCAAGAGCTCCTGTGTGGGTCCCCAGGGATGAGAATGCTGTATGAAATGCTGGCCAAGGTGGATTGAAACCTTGCAGTCTGTAGAAATTAGATTGCTACAAGATTTTGTTGTCTGAGATGTTTCCTCTTTGCCTTCTGAAGCTACCTCAGCTCTGTTTTTCAAAAAAGTCAAAGTACTTCAAACTCTTAATTTGACAGGAAAGTTGCTAATTAGTCTAGTGGAAGTATATTTATATAATGAAGTTGTCTAAAGTTACTGTTGGCTTTCTGTACAATTGTACAGCTTCCTTGCAAAGGAAGACAGAACAACTGATGAAGTGGCTTACATATAGGTAACTGTAAGTTAAAGATCTTAGTTACAGTCCTGGCCCCTAGGATGTCAACTGAAATTTTGCCTTTATTATAGTAAGGGATAAAATCACTGCCTCAGATATGGGGGCCTGTTTAGAAATTTAAATAAGGCTGAATGTATTGGAAAGCAATACTGGTTTGCCTGAACCTCAGATGTGAGCATGGATTAGACATAAATGGCTTACTTTTGTTTTGAAATTTCTTCTTTTTCTTAGCTTGAACACTTTCATTGATATTTATTGTGTTTTATTCCTCTTTGTCCCTTAACCCAGGAAAAGATTAAATAAGTTCTTCCACACTTCTTTATTCAACTTTTATGTCTGTAATTTCTTAATTTGAGACCTGAAATATGCAGTAAGATATTTACCATTATTGCCCTTTCAATCAACTTTTTTTCCTTGGACTCTTCATTATGTTTATGTAAGACCCATTTCAAATTATATTCGCAAAACTGGAAATACCGGTGGGGTTTTTTTTTGTCTTCCATCGGTCCCTATGCACTCTAGATTTCCTCCCTATTATTTTCTTCTGGATCTAAATAAGTTGAAGAAAATTTACCAGAAAAGTATTTTTCTTTCTTGTAGGTAAACTGAGTGATACATCCATGTATGATTCAAGTAAAAATGAAAAATCTGAGATGTGCTTTTGAAAGGACTGAATAATTCTCATGGAAAGCTACTTTAAGAATTTATATATATTGTATTTACCTGCTTCCATTGCTGTTGCCTTGCAATTACACCAATGAGAGATCAAAAATGTTGATTTTATACTGAAAATTGTTTAACAGTGATATCTATGATTCCAAAGCAAGGGATTAAGGTACATGTCTAAAATGACAATATGTAAAACTTAAATACCTCTGTGATATGCAAGTGTGTTCTTCTCTTGTTACAAGGGATGTGGTCTATAGAGAACTTTTCCTTTTAATCACAAGACATAGAGAGTAATGAATTGCACTTTCCCTCATTGCTGTGCTTTAATACCTTGACCCTGTCCTGGGTGTATCATTTCTAGAAAAGTGTAGTTCATCCTCTAATCTCACATCTAATTCCTTAGTATTGCCATTTGTGATTTTTCTTTACACAGAACAAATACATTCCCATTAGCACAGTGAGCCCCTCACCTATTTCAGAGTAGTGTACTGTGTTTGAGAAGCACTAGCCTGAACTGGAATTAGCTGCTTCGAAGTGCCAGGCTCCATGCATTCTTTGAGCAGTCCCCCGAGGTGTTAGACCACCAGGATGGAGTGCCTGTTCAGACAGAACTTTATGCTGGAACTAAATCTAATACATAAAAGATTGTATGAAAAAACAGTTATACTTAATGAGTCCTTTCCTAAGTTCACATTTTATTCTTAAGATGTTTGAGGGTTTTAAAGTAACTATTCTTTTACACTTCAGCTTTCTGTTTGCTGTGAAATCAATAACAAGAAAAAAATTTGACATAAAACCAGGTATGATGTCATAAAGCCCAAGCCTATATAACAATTTCATTAAAAAATAGAAAGTTTGGAGAAAGAGAACATCCATAGTGAGCAAAGCTAACACTAAAGAAAGAAAAAAATAATTTATTCAAGTTCATGATACACATTTTGTATGAGACGCTCCCAGTAGTTCTCCTGTCAAACACCACTTCATATATGCGAGTGCTTAAAACATGAATGCTATGTTTATTGAACCATTCTCCAATGTTGCCACTGCTCATCCCATGCTTTTATTATTTGACTTATTTTTATTTTCAGTTATTTCTTGTTTCCTTTCATTTGTATTCTAGCAGCTGAGATTTGATGTACTGATATGTATTTAGTTGTGTAAGAAACATTTACCACTACTTTGTCCTAGTGCTCTGCACACATGAGGGTCTACTGCCAAAACGGCGTGCTTTCTGGAATGGAAATATTTAACACGGCCTATTAAATGAAAAACAGAATTTTGGGGCCTAATTTGCCATTAATAGTATAGTAGCAAGCAGTGAAACCAGATTTTTTGATCTCTGAGTTGTAAAGAGTAATTCTAAATTAGTGTTTTGTTCCAGTTATAGGCTTTTTTACATTACGATCTGATTCAATGCCCCTTGAAGTTAGAGGAAACTCTCTTGCCAGGCTTAATTAACACTAGCTTATATCTTGAAGTTGGAAAATGTGCAGGACTTTTCATAAAATCCTATTCTGCATCACATCTATCCTGAGAGCATTTGCATTTCTGTGATGTTGACCTGCTTTCCAGTAGTGGAATAAGCATTATAACTACCTTCCATCATGTATTTGTTGCTTCATTAGCTCTACAGGTAGAAAAATATGAAGTGGGTTATATTCTTTCATGTGAGCAGGGTATTTAATTTGTTTTTTATTATGCTGCTGATCGAGGATTTTTATATACTTACACAGATTCTTCTCTATCTTTGAGAAATCAAAGTCAAACAGATTAGATCCATTATAAGAGTTTGTAGTTGGAGTAGCTTATTCGTTCAGGTTTCCATCATCAACATCAGACTTAAATGAAAAAAAAATTCTGAATGTTAGTATAGAAGCAAGAAGATAGACTTAAGATTGCTTCACATATTATATTTTGGTCAAGTAAATTTCACACATCAGAAAGACTTATTGGGAATTACTGGTTTTACTTGCCTATAAAAATGTCATATTAAATATAGATGAGAATTTTGGGGGGTTTGAACACATAAATAATACTAAAAGCAGAGAGATGCAGGTGCTGAAATGGGTAAAATGGGTAATACATTTGGAAATATGATACCTTAGGGAGACCGTCCAGGAGGTTCCAGGACCATCTGTCCAGAAGAGATGAACTTAATCTGAATCATAAGGGAACTAAGGTTTTAAAACTTAAGGTTGGGTTTGGAATTACACTTCTATGAAAGATCAAGACACAGAAATTCTGTATTCTCACTGATATGTCAGAAGGTAGAAATAGTCAGGCAGGAAACAGAAGTTAGGCTGCCAAGAACTGAACTAGTGATACATTTGCACAAATATTAAGGGATAAGACAGGAAAATGGAATGGTCAGCACTGAGTGAATGCAGCCGTGGATGATGTGTTAGGATTATCACAAATTTGGTGGAAGAAAGGGAATCAGTGAGACACTCCGGTACAAGGTTACAAATTGTACAGGGAACATAGGCTAAACTGTGTTGGCAGTAGAGGTATGCTTGATGTTAAAGACAGCTTAGAAGAGAGATAAATTAATAAACCTTAACAAGTAATAAGGAGTCCTGCACAGGCTGAAATTTCAGGCCTGTATAGAAAGAATTGAGTATTGAACTTACATCCTAATAACAAGGCCAGGACGGCAACATCTGTGTCGTCTGTGATCTTTCATAACATCTGTGTTATGAAAGATCAATGAGAGCAGGAAGATCCATTCCTTGCTATATCAGGATGTATGCAGAAATCAGATTTTAGATGCTAAGAATGGCTGTTTCACAGTAAGGGAGACCACCAGAGTCAACCCTTGACCATGTCAGGAAATACGTAGAAATCATATCTGGCTCAGAAGGTCATAGAGTCATAGAATCACTTAGAATAGAAAAGACCCTTAAGATCATCAAGTCCATCCATTAACTCAACAGTAGGTTAGGTCCTAGAGTTAGGTTCCCTAATATTGAATGTAGATGCACCTACATTCAAGGTGCAAGAGTATCTCACTCTTTCCTAGGTATTCATTTATAGCACTGTTGGAGAAGACTTCGAGATGGAATCTAGCTAGGTGGATCTTTGCTCCAGTATATCTGTTCTTCTGCTCCAAATAAAAGTACTCGAGTAAACACACTGAGAAGTCTGGACAGAAATTTCAAATATATATTCTTACATGGTTTGGCTTTGCCAAAGAATCTATTTGTTGTAACAATTTTAAGAACTTTAAATGAAAAAAAGCCCAGGTGAGACCATAAAATTAACATGTGTTGCTTTCAGATCTGTGTTTCTTGAATATTTTATTTGGAGAGAAAATTACAAATAAAAATATGAGATTTTAATAATAAGGTTTTGCTATGAAGATTCAGTAGGAAGCTGAGTTAGATGGCCTATCTAAGTTGCATTCAGTTATCTTTTCCTTTAAACGTATCTGGTTGATTTTCTTCAGTGACTAGTGAAAATACTGTATACGATGGATGTTACATCATTCATAAGTTTTCTGATGGGCTTCTGTGTATGTAGATGGTCTGGAAAAATGTCTTTATTCTTTAGCCTCTCTACAGCTCCAGCTTGCCAACTCTGAAGGATTGTTTGCCAGCTATAAATTCAATCTATTGAATAATTTGTCTTTCCTCACAATTATCCTTCCTATCAATTCTAGAAAATACTTTCTCCTTTTCAAGGCCCAAGCTGTACCTAGAATGTGTCTCTATCTATATCATCAGTGACTCCTTTAACAACTGTTTTAATGTCTTATTCATGGTGGCCTCTGAACTTGGGTCTTTCTAGATAAACAAACCATCTCTGATATGCAAAACATATCAAATATAGATATTAGAGACACTAAAAGTTAGGAGAGATGAATACTGCCTAAAGTGTCAGCTCTTCTGAACTAAGCCATGTGGAAATTTTTTAGACATACTTGGATTCACTTTCTGGTAGTCTTTTATTCTTTGGTGATTTCTGTCTGGAAATCAGAGATGTGGATTCTGTGTTTGAGGGTAACAGAAATAGAGCAATGTTCTCGATCTACCCTATCCATGCACTGAGCATAATGGGAGGAAAAACGTGAGGATGTAATTTCTGGGTACTATGAAGACAGAAAAGTCCTCAGCTCTTGAATGTCACTACATGTACTTACCCCCTATACGATTATGTACGTGTATGCTATACCTCAAGGAATTATGTTTAAAAGCTGCTAACCTGTTTTTTATATTTTCTGTTCAGTTGTCATTTCTGCAATTGGAGAACTATCTTAACACTAAAAACTTTTATTCTATCTTCTGTCTGCAAAAACACATGTGGCTTTGATCTAACTGATTGAATGCTTAGAGTGTAGCTGTCAAATTAAGCAATCTTCTTTCAAGGAAACAAATCTTTTCAAAGTGCTACTTACATGTCTTCTGCTCTTGAGTTAAACCACAAAACCAGAGTTGGTAAAGTCTTCATGTACTGTAGATCTTCAGGGATAAAGGTGGTGAATGCTACATTGCTTTAGACACCACTGTCAGACCAGGAAAAATATAATAAAAGTCAGTTCCATAATGTCTCCTTTTCCTGTGGCTCTTTCTTGTTGCTAGCTGTCAAAACAATGCAAAATTTCAAAGCAACAGTAAGTACTACAGTATTGGTGGTTGTGTTTTCATTGATAAACACTAGTTTTTAGTGGTATTACTATCAATTTCATTTCAGACACATAATTTGCTTCCTGACAGATTTATACTGCAACTGCGAGTGTGCCACTTGTAAATACAGAGATTGCATCTATCCATTCAAAGGTAATAACACCAAAAATCTCTTGCAATAGACATGGGCTGTATCCGTCAAAGAGAGATCTGAATTATTTCCTAAAATGTATATCAGTCTAGGTATGACCAGTATTGATTAAGAATCTGGGGTTTTATAATATTGTATAGAATTTATAGGTATGTCATATAAAAATAAATGCAAATAGATACTTAACTGATGTTAAAAATCATTACATTTACAACAATTTTATTTCTGATATAAGTTTAGTTCTGAGTTAATTAAATTTGGTAAGTTTTTAAAGAGTCTTGGTACATAAAGATTTTCATTGGCATTTAAAGTTTACAGTTTTAAAAATAAAAACAGTGGTCAAACTCCTGTGGGATTTACAGCACTGCTTTGGAATGTGGCTTGTTGCCAATGGCCTGAAATTGACGTTTATTGTATCAGTGAGTCATGTTTGTCTATGGTCATATGTGGAATAAAAGATGGTGTTTGTTCTTATGTACCGCACTTCAAACCCATTGAGCAGTGCCTTTTTCCCCATTCTCATAATCAGTCGAAAACTGTGAAACTAAAGATACTGCGGCACGGCAATACAGAGATAATGAGTACTATCTGTATTTTATCTGTGTGACTACTTTCAAGTTCATTTCCAAAATAAATGTTTGCTAAGATGGTATTTGGTTGTTCTGACTTCTGTGTAGATTACATTCGAAGCCCCTTTGAGAGGTTGTCTTGTGTTTGGTCATCCCGAGTGTAAAGGCATTGAATAAGAGAAATCTGTAACGCTCTGAGTAGCATACCAAAGATTGAAGTCTTTAGTTTAATCTCTGCTTTCTGAGATTATGTGGAAAAAAATGAAGGGAGAATGAATTAAATTTGCTTAAAGAGTCTCCAAAGAAACTCCTATGCTTACTCCTAAACTTACTCCTCAAACTTACTGTATCAATGCAACTCCAAGCTGACTATACACAGGTATTTTTTAGGTTTGAAATTAATGAAAAACAGCTTTCTTTTTTACTGTTAGCTCTTTAGATCTGTCTCTGCTGTTCAGACTGGTAATACCCATCCATCCCCAGTCCTTACTTGAGGAAGCCCCTGCCACTTCCTCCTGCAGGGGCTGCTGCCAGTGCCAGCAGGACCGCTTGCTGGTGCACCTTATGTGCCCAGGGCTGCCAGCTGTGGTACAGCTGGACCAGCTGGACCTGTCTGTGGAGTGAGTGGGACAAAGTACTGCAGGATGGGATTCCACCATCCAACTGCAGGCTTAGTGTTTCTCTGGAGGTCAACTGAAAATTTGCAATTGTAGATCAATTTGGTGAGTGGGGTTTTTTTTAATCTTTCTCTTAGAAGGTCAGAAATGATTAGCCTGTAATCAGAACAATTCATTAGGGGATGAGCTCTGGCATAGCACTTCTTCTATGAAAAATCAATGATTCTGGTTTTGAATAGTTTTTGTAGCTATTGATCTTGCTATGTAAGTTATTTATACCAAATCACTTGAGGGAAAAAATAGTAGGTACTTTTTTTAAAAAAAAATTGACCATTGTTTACTCTTTATTACTGCATAGAACAATAACTTTGGTGGTTAGGAAGCAGTTTCAAAATATGCTGATTTAATAGACCAGAAGGCTATGGAAGGTTACTTCAGAACCTGAACTTACTGCATATGCTGTTTGATAGCTGTGTAATGAATTATCATTTCCTTTGATAAGCATATATTTCTTTTTAAGTTAGGTTTTGGTTTATTGAAGCACAGGCAATGGCAAGCCTCTGTAAGAATTGGAATAGGAGTCCAGACAACATTAAAAAATTATTCTTGAAGTCAAGTCTGTACTGCAAAAATGCCACTAGGACATTCAAAAGCAGGTGTAAAAAAGTGTAATTTAAATTAAAGTGTAAGTTAAATTAGAAAATGTGTGTATTCATCTGACTTGGTATGTTTATTTCACCTCTGAAGTATGTGGTAGAATGTGGAAAGGCTCTAAACTTCCATAGTGATCAGTCAGCAGTTGCAGGCTTTTGGTCAAAAGGTGGAGTTGCAATTGGTGCTTCAACAACATTTAGATTATTTATATGTAAATATCTCTCCAGTCTCATATGCAAGTGTTACTAAATAACAACTCAGTATGTTATACTTTCATTTCTGCTTTGATCGCTTTTTCCTATCGTATCAATATATGTCACGTAAGAAAATGACGGTAACAGTAAGATTAATTGACTAGCCAAACCATAAACAGATGCTTCCCTGAACAGTGACTGCTACTTTGAAAATACAATTTGTGGCAGCTGTTCCTACAAATCGTATATAACAGCTTGACCAAAAAAATCTTTATCTGTTCGAAGCTTGAGGGGTGACTTTACAGAGACATTTTGGTCCACATTGTCTGCTTCTGGCAGTTTGGTTCTACATGTGCCCTCTTATTTTCAAAGAATATTTGAATAATGAAACCAAAAAATAGTAAACCCCTAAAAACTATATTCCCATTTCATCTGCTGAGACACATTTTTGGCAAGATGATACTTTCTTGCTGTGCAACTAGTGGATCTTTTCAAGATTTTTATCTCTTTTTGCATAATATACATATTTATGTATTTATACTAATTAAAAGAAAGCAAAATTATATTATGTGCCTGCAATGTGAAACTAGATGGAATTTCTTTGATTCTTTTTATTTCCTGAAGTACAGTATGTCCTGAAGCTTGCACTGTATATACATAAGCATGTTGTGTGAGATAAAAAACCAAAATATTTGTGATATGCATTTCTGAACAAAATTAACTGTTTATGTTTGTGGCTTAAAAAACTCCAAGTCTCTAATTTACAGCTCATATTTTTTTTATGTGGCATCACTGCAGAAGCATTCCGAAAGGATAATTCTAAAAAAAATGTATACTGACTTATTATAAAAGGAAATTCAGTAGGCGATGTCTTGAAATTCATTGTTAACTGACAGCCTTCCAACACTGCATGTCACTGTTTTAACTTTATTGCAGTAAACTTTTATATCTTCTGCAGCCCATCAAGTAGAGGAGGACTGTGTTTAAGAACTCGTTCTCCACCCATTCTGGCATCAGATGTCATAGATGCTTTCTAAAAAAAAAAACCTTCTTCTCTGCCCTACTTGAAGGTCTTTTCTTCACTACTCATGTATCCATAAATATGAAAAATAGTCCACACTCTCATACGCCCTCTAATATTCCATAATGTTCTAATGTTCATCCCATAGGAAACCTTTACATAGGTTTCAAATTATTCACAGAACTGATGCCAAAATTTGAATATGTAAAACTAAGATAAAATTGAGGTTTTTTAATTTTGAGTAGTATATTGTCTTAACTACTACAGAGATTTCAAATATAATTTAAAACACAATTTTGGAGCAGCATGTTTGGGAGCTGAGGGATTTGAATGAAGTTACATGATTGCACTTTTTGGAAATGTAATATTGGCATAAATTAAACATTTTTTTCTTTAAAATCTTGTTCAAATTTCCATGGATTCTAAATATAGCCGAGCACATTATTTATTCATCAATATTGGTAGCTTTTAATTGTAATAATTCAAGAATTTAAAGGGTCTTACAGGTTAGATTTTTAGTAGATCTTTTGATCTGTATTGATACAAATTGCAATTAACTTTGTACTCTTATTATATTACTATTGTACTATTAACTAAAATTTCTATATTGTCTGGAATGTAACACGCTGTAAAACTTTTGTTGTGGGTGTTCTGCATTTATCTTCAGTCACTTCTGAAACAAGTATGCCACTTTTAAAGTGAAAATGCCTTTTAAGCAGCCAGGCATAGGGATTTATTCTAAAATCTGAAGGCTAAACTGAACTCCCCGTGAATGTGTATTAGCAATCTAGTTCGGATCAGAAATGCACTTTTGAAGTGAATCTCCCAGTTGTCCCCAGTTATCCAACCTTGCTTCTCATTGCTGTACGCTCACTGAGGATGTGAATTAGATTTGTCTCTGATCATGTCAAACCAAAAGATGAACTCCAGGGATGCACTCAGTGTGCTAACAGACTTTCTATCCATGGGCAAGGAGTAGAGTTAATCTACATTATGCCATTTAATGTCTAAAAATAACCCAAGGGAACCCCAGTCTGAGGAGGAAGAAAATCCCCACAATCAACATTGTACTCCACTCAGGGAAGAAGTCGAGATCTCTCAGGGAAGATCTCAGGATGCTAGTGACTCACTGACCCCATCAAAACCTCTAGTTTTGATGAAACTTTAATAATTAGGCAATTTTTGGATTGCAAGTGTCATTTTAACTGTCTAATAATTGTCTTATTTTTATTAGGCTTTTAAAACATTGGTTGGACTGGAAAAAAAATTGCTGGCTCTGTATATAGGGTATATTCCTTTTATTCATGGCAAGATACAGAGCGTAACACTTCCTGGGAGAATGGTGCAAGCAAAGGGCATCCTCTTTTATGTATTGCTAAGCAGACTGAAAAAAGGAGAAAAGAAAAGGGAAGGAGCAGGACTTATGAGACAATCAGTGGTTTATAGCACATGGCCAACACAGAGAGATCTGAAAGCCAGAACTTGGGCAGTTTTAGTTCATCCAACATTTCGATGATTCTGTGGTTTGGTGTCATCTCTTAAGCACGTGGAGGAAAAGAAGGCTATCAGGAGTAGTCAACATGGTTTCGCCAAGGGGAAATCCTGCTTGACCAATCTGA
>VZSC01014156.1:26272-50543 GCA_013398225.1 Steatornis caripensis
CATGGGGTTGTTCCTCCCCAGGTGCAAGACCCTACACTTGCCCTTGTTGAACTTCATGAGATTCCTCTCCGCCCAACTCTCCAGCCTGTCCAGGTCACGCTGAATGGCAGCACAGCCTTCCGGTGAGTCAGCCGCTCCCCCCAGCTTTGTATTCACGGTCACTAGATTTTCTTTCTGAGATCCATTTGATAGAAGGACACAGGAGGCTATACTTAATTACTAAAGAGTCATTAAAGATTACTCTTCAACATAAAGATTACTCTTCAACATAATACTGTATCCACAGAAGTACTACACCTCTGGTTTTAAACAGGCAAACCTAACAGTTTATATTTTCAGTTTCTGGCATAAAGCCAAGACTATTTGAAATGAGACAGTCCTAAAAGCAGATAGGAAAAATCCAGGTTAGCTAAGGTGGATAGCGTATCTCAGCTATAAAAAAATTAACACAGGCAGTGTAAATCTTTAATGCGTCATTGTGAGGTATTTTGAGTATGCTTTGAGACTGCTTTTGGAAAAAAGTGAATATAGTATATCTCCCATATATCTTATTAAAATTCGAAGCCTAGCTTTGAGGGAATATGTGGCAATGCATGAGAAAAACAGTTGGTAGAAGAATAGTGAAGTTTCATTAAATATTTTCTGTGTGTTATTCTGTAGCATCTGTCCTTGAATGTCCTATATGTTCAGGAGAGGAGTGAGGCTTTTGTGACTTTCTATGTGCTGTTATGTAGGGTAATTTCCTAGCTGAACATCTACCAAATGTTGCAGAATTCTTAAAATGGATTTACGCAGCAGTTTGGTCCAGTGCTCTAAAGGTCAGAAAGCACAGAGCAGTAGCCAGCACTGTTCTGAAGTGAATCCTGTTGAAAACTGTTGAGATTAAGTGGTTTGCAATATACCAGGTATTACCCATTTTTCTCTGTAGAATGAAAGGAGAGGGTGACAAGTTTGGGCTGCGCTGTCAGGAGGGCAAGTCCACAAACAAGCTCTGCTTTTCCCTGGCCTTTTCCGTTTCCTTAACTCACAATGAAAGTAGTGCTCTTTGGATGTATTATTCAAAAATCCATTTTACATGATGATTGCATTTAATTACACAGTTAAATACTCTGGAATATCTGGAGATAGTCTATGACACTTATTCTTTTCTTCCTTCCATCATTCCTTCTTTTAATCATATCCAATTATCTTTTCAAAACTGCATTGTGAGTTGTATTTTCACTTTTAAACAGTGAACAGATTTGTTTGTCTCATTGCAGGAAGAAAAAATATGAAAAAAAAGGCACAAAACTATTTCAAAAAATGTTGGGGTATGTCTGATAAATAAAAATGAAGCCATGTTGTATGAAAATGCTATTAATATAATTTAGAATGCGTTGCTTCAATGCATGAGCAGCGGTTCTAAAATGATTACCAATAGAAATGGAAAACTAACATCACACCTTCCTTGAAATCCTCCCTGGTTTAAAAGAGTAATCTTACTTAGGGTCAGTAAAATGTTGCTCTGGGAGCTATTACTTTTTATCTTATTGTCTAAATTGGACTTCTGCTCACCAGTATTCCCACAATGACTAAAGACAAATTCTGCTCCTCAGAATTCTGCACTTGAGCGAAGCAAGAATAATTCTGCTTACTTTTGTGATGCTGCTGGGAGTGGACTCTGTCTCAGGCATTTTAATAACTTTCAGGGGAGAACAGTATACTTCTGTTAACAATGAATTTTTGGTGACTGAAAAGTGTAAGCTGTGAAAGCTGGATACACCTGAGGAGTCCTACAGAAATTATTGATGACAAACAAGTTCTATGTTAACTGTTTTATGTTAAATCTTTATATGTTTGATGTGAATATGGTATGTTTACCTGAAAAAATATCTTAAACCCAAAGGTAGTGTTTAGCTGAAGGACTTTCTTGTATATATTTTCATGAAAGTCAAATGTTGCTAAAAGGAAGGTATTTGACCAAATACAGAGTAAATGATGTGGCATGAATGAGCAAACTTACAGCTATGATGAATTTGATTTAACATGAAGTGATATACATTCCATTCCCAGATGTAGAGCTTCCAGATTAATCTTTCGTTGTGGCCAAAGCTAAGCGAACCACAATGAAATATTTGCACTGTCCTAGTTAATGTAAACAAATGAACTCATGCCTTCCCTTCCGTTCAAACAAGAGAGAGTTCATGATTTGTTGGATTTTGTGTGCTTTGTTACTGGACAAAAAATCTGTTCTGAGCAGAAAAGTTTTGTAAAATAATGTGGCAATTAGATTGATCCTGTCATCCAGTCACAGAAGAAAGATGAACTCAGAGAAGCAACCTCCAGAGGCCAGCCCACTAGCCAAAAGCAGCTACTTCAAAATCGTTCTTGACAGAAGTTTGTCTAAACTGTTCCTCAAAACGTCTGGTGACAGAGATTCCACAGCCTCCCCAGGTAGGAAATCCCCTTGTGCAATTTAAACCCATTACTCTCTCTCTTCATCCATCATGCACAGGGGGATAATTCATTACCTTCTCTCTGTAGCAACCTACATACTTGGTAATTGTTGTGATGTATCCCCTCAGACTTCTCTTTTCTAGTCTAAACAAAGCCAGGTCTTTCAATCTGTTTTCATAGATCACGTTTTCTAGACCACTGTTAATTTTTGTTGCTTTCTGTGCTTTCTCCAGTGCCTTGGTCTTCTTTCTTGAAGCGCAGTGCTCCCAGAAGGTTACAGCACTACGTGTTATGTCAGTGCTGTGTAGACTGAAGGCATGGCTTGGTGCACCTTAAATATGGCACTCATAATCTGACATTCCACCATAGTGTTGAGTTTGTCTACAGCTATGTGACATTACTGACTCATGACCCTAGATTTGCTGGATCCTGCATAATTTCAGCTCATTTTTCCAATTCACACTGAATTCTTGATCCTGCACTCCCAGGTACCTATAGCCCCTCCTAGTTGATTATTTTCTGTCAATTGAATAAGTAATCATTCCAGAGGATGGAGGAAGTCAATTGCCTGCTGACTTGGCTCCTAGGTTATATATTCACTGCCAAGGAAGGTGTTCTTTTTATTTCACTTCACTAGATGGAGGCCGAGGGAGAAGACAATTCAGTGAGATAATTAGCTGAAATTCCTGCCTATTCTAGCAATCCAGTGAATGTAGGCCACGTCAGGTTTTACTGATGTTGAGGTCAACCATGTGTGAGTGTCATCATGACTTTACTATGTCACAGTACAGTGTCCTTTACTCATCAGGACTTTGTGTAGATGCATTAGTCCCCTGCTGTAAAAAGCAAACAATCATGCACATACTTGTATGGATGCATTTTCATTTTATCTGAAGGCATGGTCTTTCAAACAATCTGTTGGCCTGACTCTCCTGTTAGGTTCAAGGAGGTTCCTACTACGAGAAAGGCAATTGGCCCTTGGACCAAGCGCATTAACCACAATGACTTCGTGTTTGTTTTACACCCAATATCTCCATACATTTTCAAAGAGCTGTTCCTCATTTGCAGTGATAGAATGAGTTAAATCTCTGACTTTTCTTCCCTCTAAAGGCCTTGTATTAAAGTAGTACCTTGTATTAAAGTAGCACCAAATGCTGCAATTTGGCTGTGTTGATTCAGACTCAGGAAAGACTTTGGAAAAGGACAAGAAAAAAAAGGGGCTACTACTGTATTCTTTAAGATAGCATTTTCTGATTCTTTTATGCAGCTTTCATGTAAAGGCTATAGTGTCCCACTGCAGGACTGGCCATTCTAGGAGACCTATTGGAGGCTCCCAGCTGCTTTTTCTCTCATTAGCTGTGTCAAGTACAGGGAGCTTGGATATTATTGCATAATATTTTTCTTAGCAGTTGAATTAACAGAAGAAAATAATTATACAATTTTCTTAAGGCCAGAGGAAACATGCAGACTATCTGAAGCACGCATTTTCCACATTGTTTCATGCTTTTCATGTGGCAACTAATACCAGTAAAAGCAAAGGATAAAAGTTAACCTGATTTTGCTGTGCCTTGTTTTAATTTTAAAACAGGTAAGATTTCAAAGTTCTGACCCTTAGTCTTAAAGCCCTGTTAATCCAAAATTATTTTAGTCTGTACATGAAAGAACACTTCTACTTATCTACAAGCATCACCCAGGGTCTTTCTGCTTGGGGACTGCCATGTGGACAGTTGGGCTGCGCTCTGCTATTATAGGGAGTAAGCTTATGCTCTGCCAGTTCTTCATGGCACATTCCATTATTTTAAGACACAGTGAGACAGTAGATAAGAAAAGGCAGCTATAGCTTAAATACAGGCCCAAATTCAGGGGTCACTGGAATACTTGTTGAGTACTTCCCATTTGTTTGTGGAGTCCGTAATGGCAAACTCATCCTAGAGCTGACTTGCAACATGAGCTGTGAAAAGTAACAACACATAGTAATGTAGCTGCGGTTCTGCTTCCATGCTATTACTCAGAAATCTGCCAAAATACCTGGATTAAGCACTTTTTGCTTTCCCAGGGCAGCACCTGCCGCTAAACTTGCCATTTAATATCTCATTTTGGAAGTGAGAAATGTCTGTATATAGTTTACTCTCCCACAATGCCCAGAGGTATCTCGTTTTTCCAATTTGTAGACAGGGCTCACAGGCAGCTACCAATCCCTGGGCAGAAAGCGTTGCCTCATGTCTGTGCATGCTGACTAGCTGACCCGAAAGCCATGCCTTGGGGGAGGATGCTGGTTTCAGGTGGTAACGATCCCAGAAAGAAGGAGACCAGAGGCTGAAAATGTTCCTGGCCCAACTCCACACACTTGGCTAGGGTTACACCAGGGGCGAGCTTGGCGTAACGAATATAAAATGCGGTCTCCACAACTGTAGATAAAAAGACATCTTGAAGAAAGGAAATAGAAGCTGAAAAAATGAATGAAATGCCTTCCTCCATGTGTGACCCTGGGCTATGAAAAATACAATTGGAAGGAGGTTTTTTGCCTCCTCTAGTTGATACCACTGGGATCAGTGGTCTGACATGGTGATCTGTTTCCTTTTACTCATTCTTTCTCTTTGCTCCCACCCATGAAGTCATAACAGAGAATACATTCAAGTGAAGGGATCCAGTAAATGCAAATTACCTTTTTCTGTTGTAACAGAGTAGTATGATTTTTTTGTGTTCACTCATCCACAGGCTTTTTCATCCACTGCAGTTTTTTGATTTCATGATAGTACGCTATACTGAAATTGCTTAAGAAAACAAAGTTGTGTAATAAGATAGTTGTAAAAATATAATTTCAGGTTTCATTCAAGAGACATACCAATATTCTTTTATTATTCTTTTTTAGAACTATTTTATGCTTTTGCACTTTCCAGATGGCCAGTTGATAGTTAATACAAATAATCTTCTTTATTATCTTGCTTTTAAGCACCTTCTAAATGATCTGCATGCTGAGAACAGTAGGAATAATCTAATACTCAATGGTTAAACTAAAGACTATAATAATGATGTGAAAACAAATATAGTTTGGGTGGAGGAGACTTGAGATTTAAGGTATTTTTCTTCAAAGTGTGGACATTCACTAAGGGTAATGAAGTTGCACACCCTTTATATATGTCATAGTGTACACACACCATCATCATCCTACATAGTCTTTTGGCAGACAGTCTGGAAAAACATTTTAAAGTTAATAAATGACAACTGGAACTAACACCCAGCAAAATCCCTATGCATTTGGTATTTACTGTATGTAGTTAATACATTACTTAAGAAGACACCTATCAAAAATGTAGTTAGGAAGGGAAATAGCTTTGTCCCAGAGGGAAACCTGTAAGAAGGGTGAGGTTTCATCTTGTAGTGCTTTTTCCAAATTCCTTCCCAGTAGATTGCCAAATTATGTGAAAGATAAAAGAGCTTCAAGTCCCAACCTTCTCTAAGACTCACTAGGAACTTATACTCCCTGTATTTTCTCTACGTGGAGCAGAGGAAACAATATCCAGAAAATGAGCCTGGTTAAGTGACTAATTTTAGGTATTTGTTTTGGTCTAATTGGTATTACCAAGGCTGTATGTAATAGCAAAACCTATGGCAAAATTAGAAAGAATTTTTTGCTGAAGATACTGACTCCAAGCTCATGGGTCTGTAACACCAGATAACCCACTGAAGAGTCTTCCCCATAAACTGGCCTTCTGTGTGATAGAAAAGAGATAATTCTATAAAAAAGGATAAATAAAATTAAATTCATTGCTATAGCCACTTCCTCTCCAATCCTAACCCCTTCACTAATATTCAGTTGGAAAAACTTCCTGTAATAAAAGTCTGGATTCAAAATTAATGTCAGAAAAAGACATTCTGAGCTTTCCTTGGTCTCTTAACTTCCTCTACACGCTGGTCCTCCTCTGTTTTTGCAATTAGCCATTCACTGCAAAAATGACTCTTCTAGCCTTTATTTTGAGGAAAAAAAAAAAAAAGGCTCAAATGAAATGCCTGAGACTCCAAAATTCATCCTTGGCAGTTTTTCCTTAAAGAATAGAGAGCTCTGCAGAAAGTCAAAGTTGCAGTCACATTTAGCTCTGCTTCCCTCACCCTTCCTTCGTGTGCACACTTCAGAGAGAGAGGGAATGCATATCTGGCTCCCATCTGAAATGAAATTAACAAACAGCCCCATCCATGGTGCTGGTGAAATGTGAATCTCTTCGCACGAAATGTTGCTGTATTGTAAAAAAGGCCTTTCTTTTAAACGAGGACAAAATGTCAAAGAGCAGACTTTGGGGTTTATTTCCCAACATGGAGGGATTTCCAGGAAATTCTACTTTATGAGACAAAAATTGCAATGTTCTGCTCCCCTGGCTGCTCCTGCCTGGTTTGTAGGCAGGCTGACTGCCTCCACATAGTCTTGCTTTTCAGGACAGGAGGGATCATAGGAAGATCGTTAACTGACAAGTCATATACCTGGGAAGGGGACCACCGAAGTTCCAGACGAGCTCTAGGAGCTCGTGAACAGCTACTCTTGTTCCCAAGCAGTGCAGGGAAGAGCAAAGCCCGGGAGTCTGAGAATCCAAATTGCTGAATGGGTAGGGAGCTCACCATGGAGTCCACTGCTTGACTGTTGGGCTGGCAGTAGGGGGAAAAATCTTGGGG
This sequence comes from Steatornis caripensis, assembly GCA_013398225.1. NCBI lineage: Eukaryota > Metazoa > Chordata > Aves > Caprimulgiformes > Steatornithidae > Steatornis > Steatornis caripensis. Next base: position 33,374 of record VZSC01014156.1, read on the forward strand.
AACTGGTGAGTTGCTTACTCAGCTTGGAGTAACCTCTGACATCTGGAAAACCAAAGGCCTCCAGTTCCCGGGCATATTCTTGGAGAGCCCGATCAAAAGTGGAGAGGTGAAGACCTCAAACAGCTAGCCAACTAGGACATGTATAGAGAAGCCAGGAATCCAAAGCATAGGTGGGCTGAACTGACAAATAAGCAGCCAGAAATGTGCAAAGTTTCTTTCTGAAGTTGCCACAGAATCAGCTTTTTCCCTTGGAAAATTGTCTTCAGGGAAAAACTTCCACCAGATCTAGGTTCCTGTCTTGTATCAGCAAACTACAGAAACGTATAGGTTTTCGAGGGACTAGGGACTAGAGTGCCCATTTAGTCTGGCAGGACATGTCTGCAAATCCAGCCTAGAAAAAAGTCCAACTACTGTACCTTTTTCAGAGAAAAAAACCTGCTGGCCCATATGCTATTTTAATAAGTTAATTGCCTTCCTTTTCACTAGAGTTCTCTTAGACGGCCTGAAATCCCAAACTTCCAGGCTGGGAATAATTTATGCTCATCAGTCCATTCTCACTCCCGTGTTGTATTTTGCAGGAGAACAAAAGATTGCATTTTTCACATTTTTGTCCCATAGATCATTGGTTTTTAAAACATTTTTCATTTTAATGAAAGTTTCAATAGAAAATGAGGTTACGACTAGACTAACTGGCAAAATCCCAGCGAAAGTAGTAAGATTCAGATTGCATCCTAATGCACAGCAACCACACAGAATCTCCAGGCACATTCAGACTACAAGAAGTACATTTGCTCAGTGCAGCTCCCTGGACAACTGCCAGACCTGGTAGATCACTTTGTGTTTGAGTGTCTAAAATGTAACAGCAGAACCACAGCTTCAAAGTGTATTGAGTTTGTTTTGCTGAACAAAGCAGAATGTGGGAGAGGCTTTCCTTGAGTCCAGCTGCAGTTTTAAAGCCAATTGCTTGCCATCAAGACCTGACATTTACATTATTCCAGGATTTGCTCATAAAGGGCTCCTGTGTTTCTACTAGGAGATTGCAGACCCCAGGGGATTTGAGGAGCTTGCTTAGCCCATTGCCATACTTCATGCACCAGAGAGCCGGTGCATTGGGAAACATCAGCCATAGCACTGACAAGTTGCCCTAATGGTCTGTGTGAGCACAGGGTCTCTGCCTGCAATGTTAGTGTAGATAGGGCTTGGACAGGTCTCTAGGATGTCTGCTAGATGTCCCAAGTCCCCTGATTCTACCCAGACATAGTTGCCAGACAATATGGTAGGAGACCTAGCCCTGTGAACATCCTCCCAGAGCCAACCCAAGAATCACTCATCTGCAAAAACAAAGGCACTTCCTCTGAGCCAGAAAACAAAATTCAGGCATTAGAGTCTGAAATTTGTCCTGCGTTACAGATGAGAGGGAAGTTAGGACGCATGGAGCTCTGTCTTGGGATGAGTCAGGAGCCAATTCAGCTTATGGGCAAGATCCTGGGCAACCTGATTTAGTGGACCGTGCTTCAGCAGCGGGTGTTGGATTAGATGATCTCCAGATGTTCCTTCCAACCTCAAGCATTCTGTGATTCTGTGATGAGCCAGGTAGGCATGAAATGCAATGGCATTGCCATGATAAACTAGTCACAGGGAGTCTGGAAAATGCTTTAAATGCTAAGCTGAGATGACTAAACAGCCTTTTAGAAGGATGAAAGCATTTCAGATTCCAGCTTGGCTTAGTTGCTCTGCCCTAAATCCTAGCTAAGGGTTTTGTCAGATAAGTTGAAGGGCTGAATTCAAAATTACTATTAGTCAGATTTGACAATTTCTGCCATCTAAGGAAAAGAGTTGTGGCGATACNGAAATAATATTCTTCTTGATAGCATTTTAAGTTTCCTACTGCACAGATTTTCTATTTCCAATCTTATCTATAGGATGTGTACATAAGGCCTGAGGTTTGGGGTACTCAATTATTTTCAAGCAAGGGACATTCATAGCACACAGATACTCATGTGATGTGAATTTTGATACTGGTACAAAAGCAGAGATTAAAAGAGTTAAAATTCTTGGGTCTGTTGAGCTCACTGGCCTCAAGGCAACCAGAGTGTTAACTAGAGGCTAATACTTGCTGGTACTGTATGTATTGTATATGTTGAACCCAGCATGCTGTGACATTGATTATTCTCAGGTTTTCAGAGAGAACTTTCAGAACGGCGTCTGTGTGCCAGGAAGCTTCAGGATTGCCCAGCCACCTCTTTCACTTTACTGAGGTTGCCCTAAGACAGAAGCCACTGAGACCCACCTCTGTGTCTCACAGAGGAGAAATGTATTTCAGTGAACGACCCAGAAGTGTGCATGTCTTGCTGAGGAATAAAACAATATTAATCATAGAATCATAGGTTGGAAGGGACCTTTAAAGGTCATCTAGTCCAACCCTTCTGCAATGAGCAGGAACATTCTCAACTAGATCAAGTTGGTCAGAGCCACATCCAACCTGACCTTGAATGTTATTGGGCACCAACTTTTCCTCCAAGTCCACTCAGCTCTTCAGCATTTACTTTGACTGTTCTATAGAGTAGGAAAAGCCTTGTAGATATTTCTTCCAGGCACCTTACATGCTTTGGGATAGTCTCAGTGAAAAAAATAGTCATGTTCGTAACTCTCCTACATGAAATTCAGCATAGGTGCACTCAATTGAAAATATTCAGGACTCCTGTGGTGTAAACTACTGCAAAGGACCAGAAAGGAATCTAATATGTGCATGGATTAGGATAACGCTGGGACATGCTGGCTCTCATTCTTTCTCCCACCATCTGCCCTTCCCCTCTCTCTCATTCTCTGCTGTGTCTGTGCCTGCGCTCCAGACAGCAAAATTATTCAAAAATTTTGTTTGAACTTTGGTACTGACAACCAGTCTAACATCGAGCGGTCAGGCTGGCTGGGTTATGCTTTGTCAAAGACATCACGCTGCACAGCACAGTCAGAGCTGATATGTCATGTAAGATCTGCCCCAAAGTACAGACGAAGTACAACTGTTCAGTGTTGCCATCTGCAAATTCTTTTGTTGCTCTTTACTGGAACAGTGGGGCTCTGGTCTCTCCTTTTGGGAGAATATCCGGTTTCTCATTTCTCTGTCCTAAAAGGCTGATGACATTCTTTTTTGAAGATTTAAATGTGAAATGCCAAAAAAGCAATGTGTGCAAAAAAGAATGTCACCTCCAGTTCCAAATGCGAAGGGTGATAATGAAGTTCACATAACATATGGGAAATGGTACTGCTTTGTTTAGCCACTTGGCTTGAAATGTAGACTCAATGGTGCTTGCTATGCAAACAATGCTCAGTTGATCCATCAAAACAAAATCATGGTCGTATATAACAGTAACAATTAAATGCTTATTCTCCATGATCACATACCATATGGCTTTGTGTTAGAACGTACACAATCCCAAAGGACATTATGTGAATATAAAAGATCGTTGACTCATGATTCCCCGTTTGTGTTCTCTGGCAACGTCTCTTCAAGAACAGAGAGACACATACACAAATACGAGGACCCTAATGGGATTATTTTTTTTCCCCTCAGCTTAACGCATTACTAACAGCAGCGTTTAGGATCTTTATTAGCAAAAATACACATAAAGATATTGGAATCCAGGTTGCATCGCACTATCTAAGAAGTTGGATTGAATCACAGAATCTTTGCATATTGAAGAAACTTTGCAAATGTTTGCTTTTGTCATTCTGTTTTTCATGATGCTTTTCTTCTGATTTGTTATTCCTTTGTGAGATAAGAAAGGATGTGGCAAGAATAGCTTGCTTTGGTTTGTACAAATTCGGAGAAATACTGTTGGTGTTAGACACAGCCTTTGGTGTCAGCCACAGACATTTCAAGCCTGCATCCTCTTACTGTTTTGGCTGCTTCTTGAGGAGTTTCTTTGCTCCCCTTTGCTTGGATCCCGTTCTTTTGTTGCCAATTTCCTTTCATCTTGTGTCTCTTTTTCTTATATTTCCTGTTAGCCCTGCTTGGCGCCTAGTAAACATTTTATTTGCTCAGGTAGGGATGGGTGGTGGCAGAGGTCTTGAACAGTTTCTTTTCCATGTACATAAACAATATGTTTGAGTACGTGGATGGCACATGTGACTTATTAACTGAGCCACCTGCAGCTATTTCAGTCCTTTGATTGGATGAAAAATTGATTTTCTGAGAATTTTATATCTTCCAGAACAAATAGTGAATACTTGTTTTGACTTCGAAGTCTCCCTGTCTGATTTACATAGGGATTTTAGCAGGAATAAATAAATACCAGATGAAGACCTGCTTCTGTGGTAGTCTCCTGCTGACCGACGAGGATGAAAATGGGTGTTACAAAATAAAAATCCTGAAATTTATGAAAATATTTTTGGAGTACTCAACAGTTTCTGATTATGGTATTGTCATTCACAAATCATGTTCTTATTTTCTAATTGTGTTCCTATGAATCTGCATGCTCCGACACTTTCAGTTATCTGCCTTCAAAATGCTCTGGAGAATCAGTGAAGTCCTTTCATTGCCCTCACTGTGACAGTTTAGTTCCTTCACAGAGGTGTAAATGGAGGCATACAGCTATTTCATGTACACAGCAAATCTGTTGCAGAGGCCGGAGGAGAATCTCAGATTCATTATTCTCCCTCCAGCCGACTCACAAGCTGCCTTACTTCAGTGGTATCTTGGCTGCAGGGCTGTGAATTGGCCATGTCACTGGGAAAACAGCCATGATAGTTTGTCCAGGAATTAAAAATCCCATGCTCCACAGCTGTTGATATTTCCCTTCCTTAGCCAGATTTAGGCAACATATCAGTAGTTTATAAAGCAAATCTTTTATCTTTCCTCCCTCCATTCAGCTAAAGCTGTAAACAGGACACGTTGTGTACTTTTTCTAAGCTGAGCTGGGCTGAGCATGGCTGCAGCTGTTAAGCAAACTGAGTAACTGTTAACATTTGATTGTCTAGAAAGTACTGAAAGGTCTGCTTTGCTCTTGGTTGCAACCAGCAACACTGACCCACAGGAGCGTTGCAGTGTGTCTTCTGGGGTCTGGTCTGAACTGAGAGCTATCAGATGGACAGAGACCCAGCTCTGGGTTTTGGCTCTGACGGTGAAATCAAGGCTGCAAGTTGAGGCAACAGATCAATTTGCCCAAAACTTTCCAGTTCACTGGGTAAAGTCTGGAGGTCCTCATTTCAGTGTAAAATGTTCAACTGCTAAGATGTAAAGCCATGTATGAAGTGCAGACATCTTATTGGCAGGCCGCAGTAACGTGCCGGCCAGGTCGGAGATTTATACTAGCCTACACCATGATTAGGTCACTGGCAACCTGTGGAAACAAAGTAAGTTGTACTACAAAGTAAAGGAGTTGCTTTCCAGGTCCAGAGGAGAGGACTGAAGTTTGCCAAAACATTCAGAAATCTCAGAAACAGCCAAAGGGAGACTGACATATGTTCTTTATCTGAGAGGTTTTATCTTGTCTGCCAAGTGCTTAGCTCCTGAAACAAAGAAACTCTGTCTTTGTTCATGCAGAGCATGGTACCTACAGCCAAAAGCTAAAGGTGACTTTGCCCTATCAAGCTGCTCAGGTCTGTGTGGCCACCAGGTCCTTCCCAGGGTCATGCTCCTGGTGCAGGCTCAGAGTCAGGGCGAGCCTCAGTGAATGTAACGGGCCACAGGCATACAGTAGTACCAGACGTGACAGAGGGGGTGAAGGTGTTATCCACACCAGTCTCCATGTGCTGATTTCTTAGAGAAAAGGCCAATTCTGCTTGAAAGGTGCCAGAACAGCAGTGGGAGCTGAGAGCGTGATTCCAAGGGGACCCAAAGAGGGACAGAAGCGTTGAGGAAAGCAGAGAAACATTGCTGTTTTGCACAGCATAGAGCAGGCAACCATGCATGGAGAAGGGCCTGTAAGGCCATGTAAGGAGATAAATAGGAGTTGTGAAGCCACATTTTGAAAGCATGTCAGGCTTGTGTTTGGCCAGCATATTAAACTAAGAAAACCTGCACTGACTGGTTACTTAGTATAGAGGCTGACTGTTTTGCAAGCCGTTGGTCAAGCCTGTGTTAGCTGGAAAGACATGTATATGCATTGAGGACAACCAGTTTTGGAGCTAGAAGATGGCATCCGTTTTCCTCGTGGCTGAGTGGGACCGTTCCAGACTCAAATGGAGCCACTCCAGGGAAGGGCTTAAGGCACCTCTTGGTACGACATACCTCTTTTACAGTGTTAATCACCACCCTCACCATTTTTGTTTGCAAAGGATGTTCTGAAATACAGCAGTTTACAATGTGAATGTTTTTTTTCCCATTACCAGTTTTTCATCGTTATTATTGTTTTGCCCTTGCTAGTTTCCTTCCCACGTTTTTTAAAGTACTTCCAGACAACCTTGAAGCTCAGCACCCTCATCATACATGCTGTTGTGTTCCCCTGGAGCAGCTAGCTGTTTCCTTACAGGTACACAGCTGGTGTGGTTACTGGATTTCTCTATAATGCACATTTGAAATGCTTCTCTCTCTTTGGAAATTTTCTTTCCATTCTGAGGCATCTTGGCCGAGTTCCTCCCATGTTGATAGTCAGTTGAAAATGCATGTTTGCCTTCACAAGGAGGTTGGGTTTTATTGTTTTCCTTTCGTGATTGAAGGCATATACTGATGTCCCAAGCTAAGCCCTGTGTGGAGCGGCATCTTTCAAGTAGATACTGATAAAAATGATTTAATTAGAACTCTGAATTATGTGTCTAGTTCTATTTAATGAATGCTTTTGGAAGAGCTGTACTATTTAAAAATACAGCAGCTTAGGCGCAAGAGCCAGGCAAATGTTATTTAAAATCTTACGTTATATTTAAAAATAATCAAGGAAAACATAAACAAAATAACTTCACTGGGCCTTGATCCTCAGCATTATCAACATTAGACTACCTAAGATTCAGAGCTGGAAAGAACTGATCCTTCCTTTTATAAAGTCTTCAACAAAACCTGATCCACCAGGCAAATTCAAGAGCTGCAGTGAGTGCGTGACTCATTTAATACATAAATATCAGCTGGCAATGATGAAGACTTGCACTAATACTTAGATGCAAGAAGCTTCAATATTAACAGTACAAGAAATAAAAATGAAACTTTTCTATCCTAAAACCCTTAACTTTGAACAGGCAAATGTACCCTTAACATCATGAGAACAGTGGAACATGCCCTCTGAGGTCATTGTGTCCTATACACAGCTCCCACACGGGATGAACTGGGTGCTGCTGAGTAGGGTGGTAATTTTAGAAGTGAGATGCTTGTCAAAGCATCCTAAAAAGGTTTGAGATGACTGAAAAGCTCTCTTCTGCCATCAGAAAAAAAGGATATCTCTGGCCCAAAACCACAGTACAGTGGTGAACTCAAGACACCAATTAAAAAGGAAAAATATAATAAGCAGTAATTGTAACAGGAGAAAATAGACAGAAGTCAATATATTTTTATTACATTCTTATATCATCAGACACAGATAACTGCTGTCCAGAAATCCTAAAGCTGAGAATATCTTTGGCCTCCTGATACTAATTTTAAATAAATCTTTGAAAACAGAGAACATTTCAGAAAATGTAAGCATGCTAATGTTCTGCCAATATTTAAGAAAAGCACTACACTGTGTTCAAATGAAAAATATTTGATCTGAATTAGGTCTTGGATAAAATAACAGACAAATTGATACAGAAATCAAATGATGGTTAAAAAAACGGGGCTGTAAATTATGACAGTTTAATGCATGAAAAGTTGTTGTTAAACTAAAGTTATATATATCTTTGATGAGGTTTTTAATGACTAATGCAAAAGAGCTGCATAACGGAGTGTATTTAGACTTTGTAAAGCAATTTGCTTACAATGGCATGGAATTTGAAATTAGCACTGCACAGCAGCAGCATGTTTCAAATGGATTAAGAATTGTGTGTGAGATGCATCTCACAAAACACAATGAAAAAAAAATTGTCACCAGAGAATCATTATCAAATGAATTACTTCAAAGGGCACTCTCCAATGAGCCATTGTAGAGCTGGCAATCTTCAATGTATCCATAACATGAAGGAGGAAAAATAAAATAGATAAAAAAATGACATTGGAGCAAAACTTGCAGTCATACACAAAAATGAGAACATGCAGCTGTAAGAGGGGTCATACTGGACTTATAGGTGATGATTAACTTGCAATATGTAACTGTAACACACCTGACAAGACGTAGAAGAGCAGCAGAGTGATTTTGCTTTGAACATATCAGACATTAAAGAATCAATGCTGCTGTCAACCAGTCATCAAGAAAAATGAAAAAAATAAAGAATGTAAAAAAAAGCACCAGAAACAATTGAAGAGATGGAGAAATGATTAATAATGCAGTATTTAAGCTGCTTCGAGTGTGTAGATTATCAAAGAGAAGATGGGGTTTGGTTGCTCTATTTGAATGCCTTCATGTCTAGGGTAAAGCAAGTACTAAATTTTTATTTAATCCGTGTAAGAAAATATAACAAGAATCTGTGGCCACATGTTTTTAACACTCCACCAAGAAAGCTGTCAAGGGAAGTGGAGGAGTGGTGGATTCTTCATCTCATGAAGTCACCAAACCAAACTGGGTTGCCTTTGTCAGAACTTGGGGTGAATCAAGTGACAGGAGTGGGGGAAAAGGACCACCTCCATAACAAAGTCATGGGACCTGAATTACTCTCCTCCCAGACTGCCTTTAGATTCTACATAGCCCTGTGGCTGTCGGGAAGCTGCTTGGCCATACTGCTTCATTCAGATCCTGCCTAGGAGGCAGTTAGTGAACTCTGGAAAAACTTTGAACAATCTCTGGCTTCTTCTTCATTCCTCTGTAAATACAGCAAAAGTGGCAGATTGGGAGCAAGGTTTCAGGCAAGAAGCCTTATGCATGCTTCCACATCTTTGGCTCCCTACGTGTTGGTTTTCATTAACAGCATGCAGTTATATTTGATAAGGATCTGGGTGCTGGTGACATTTGTTGGCAACACTGAACTCCATGTCTGAGGAAGTATCAGTCACATTGGATAAGACAGACAATGGAGTTGTAAGCCACCTGCAGCCATTTTAATCTTTTTCTCATTCAAGAGAAGTTACAAGGCCACTGGCATCTTCTGCAATTCTGCAGAAGACCAGTAAAGAAACTGGTGCCATTCCTGTCTAAGCTGGTGGGTCTGAAAAGGCTGATTTAAGTATAGAGGTGGTCATTTCTTAAAGTGACAGAGTTGTGGGAGTCAGTTCGAAGCTCAGGGATGTCCAAGTTTGCCTGAATAAAGTAGAGGCCTAACTAGCATTTCAAACGCAGGAGGTGCCCTTGGGATGGGTATTTTGCAGTTAGCAGTCAATTGCCTCATAAGTCATGACTAAACCCAATTTATTGTTAAAGGTAAATCAAGCAGTAGAGAATTTATTGAGTGTTGCATAATTCCTGAATCAATGCTATGTAGTTCCTTTTAAACAGAGAATCAGATGCCAAAGTTGTGCCTGACAGGTAGTTTAGACTCATGGGGAAATTGTAAGCTTGGGCTTTCCACCTGGACAAGCAATGTTAATTGGATTCGGGAGGTGATACTGAAAGAAGCAATCCTGATGATAGAAGTCTATTCTCATCCTTGAGTTTGTGGTTACATGGAGGAGTGAAGTCAGAAGAAAGGGATGCAGAACCTCAGGGAAGTTAGGAAAGATACATGTTTGGGATGGCGAGTGTTTCAAGCCCTTCAGAGGAGGTGGTACATAGATTTGAAGGTGAGCACGCTGAGAGCCTGGGAGGCTGCAGACTTGCTGTGGAGCCTTGGGCCTGGGTTAGTTTTGTCTTAGTGCAAAGAACCCTTGAATATTCAACTGTGTGTTTTGGAGTTGCTGACAAATTTATTCCTCTTGTGTTGAAGAAATTCAATTTCCAAACTGTAATCCTTGATGGCACGGGTACAGTATATGTTGATATCATATATGCTCTGGGGTCCTCTGTTGAGCAATGTCCTTCGTAGAAGCATGTTAAGTTTTTAATAGCCTTCATACTGGGATTTAATTGGGTTACTGAGGGATATCAGACCTGTGCTCATGGTGTCTGCTGTCTTTTTCTAGCACAGATGAGACATTAATGCCATCTGCCATTCTTTTCTTATTTGGGTTATCTGAAAAGTAAATTTATTTTGTACAGCTTTCTTGATAGCAGAAATGATCAGAGTTTTTAAAGCCATTAACAAACTATTTTCATGACGTACTGTTATTTTAAAAGCTTTGCTTAGTGTTAGCTGACACTTTTTCTTTAGTTGTAACTTCTTTTACAGGCACTTCATGGGTTTTGGTGTCTGTGCAGCATGCCCACAGGGATATTTTTGGTCAGAACTGGGAACAAACATTGAGAACCATTCTGTATTTGCCGCCTCCTAACGATGAGGTTATTTCAAGGAATTGTTAAATAGTAGGCATATGCTGCTGGTTTTAATTGTTTCTGTGAAAAATGAAACATCTTTGAGGAATTTGTTCTGTTGCTCAGAATTATGCTACTGAAGACATGATTTACCCTTTTTTTCCCTGAAAATCTAGTCATTCTCCACAAAATTATCTCTGTCTGAGAAGTGGATCAATCACTTCAGATCTCAGCAGGGTTCTACTTCTGTCCTGCGGACAACGTACAGCAGAGATCACGTGGGTGGTCTGCTAGAGCCCGTACGGCAAAGTCGGGGAGTGCTGTCATGGTGCACTTTTCCATGCAAAAATAAATAGGCTTATTTTGAAACATGGATCATTTTACTGTCAATAAGCAAGCATGCGCTGTTGTAATACAGTATGCCGTACCTGCAATTCAGAGGGTCATTCCTGAAGAAAGAAACAGTCCAAGACTAGCCCTCTCTTCCTCATTGTCTGTCAAAAAACAGTAACAAACAACTACTGCACTCTGCAACATAGTTTGGGGGTACTACTGAATTCTGTTCTCCCTGTCCACTCAAATCTCTGCTCTCCTTTCAGCCCGGTGAGAAAGTTGTCCAGCAGCACTGTGTTAGGTAATGTTGGGTTTAGACAGGATAAAAAATGAGGGAGCACTGCGGTATCGGGAGGGACCAAAGCCCGTACAGAAGAACAAGAGTTAATTTCTGCCCAGAGCAAAGGCACTGTATTAAAGTTTGCAAATTCATTTACTTACTATAATTTCATAACAAAAAATGAAGCCAGAGGTAATGCCGTTTTGCCAGTGATTCTCACTGAACTATGGCTCATTAGTTATTTTATGTTGCTTAGCAGGGTCTGTTTACACCTGCAGAAATTCAGCTAATTCAATGAGTCCCTTCTGTCTGCACAGACATCCCAGTATTCTTGCCCATCTACCCATGCCCTGTGGGTTTGCCATCCATGTGCGGTATACAGAGCTGAGCACATGTGCTTATTTTGATGAGAAAAAACGAAATGGTCGAGGTCCATTCCAGCTAACGTTGGCACTCATCTGGGCGATTTCAGACCAGGCCAGAAAATATTTCACCATAATTCACCTTACCTTTTCTACATTTTTATGAGGCCAGAGAACAGAATCACATAACTCAGGTCCAGGCCTCTTAGAAATACCACATTTGAAGGATATAGTTGAAATCTCATTTTATCCAAGCTGTGGTTCCTCCAAGCACTCTAATTTGACACAGATTAAAATGACATTTCCAGAAGTTCTTCTTGCATGCGTCATTCCCAAGGTACTTTGCTGCCACTGATACGAAGCACATATTGTGACCTTGTGTCAGACAACAGCTGATGGAGCACGCCAGGAGAGCGCTTCATTGATGTGGAGCCTTGGGAACAACTTGCTGGATGCTTTGAAGAGGCAGTACCTCTTCAAAGTACAAGTACACCATGGGGTAGCTGACGAGCAGATTGGAGTTGTTCACGAGTAGATTGGTACTTCCAATGTGATGTGGGCTGGGGGTGCCCTGGAATTACACTGACCTGTTTGCTCGTCTGTGTAATGATCTGGTGAGGCCCTCGTGACGCTTCCTTGGCTGATACACAAGTTAATTACCAGCAGAGAAAAATGTGTGTGTTAGACGTTTGTTTGCTTTTTTCTATCTTCAAATCTTTGTCTATGCTGATGGTAGGAACTAGCCATGGTATTTCATAACACAGTCTGTGCATCTGCAGCTAAGTGATGCATTTATAATAGGAATATAAGTTGGCAGATAAATTGAAACATCCAAATTGATGTTTTCCTAGTACTTTATGGCTTTCAGGAAACTTTGAGTTTGATTTAAGGATATTTGTACTCCCCAAATGGTTTTCCAGTGTGATTGCTTTCAGATGCGATGTTTCACTTTAATAGAAGAATGAACCATTGAGACAAAAGCCATCACAGAATTTAGTCTCACCCAAATTAGTGGTTGGCATTATTTCCATCATAGAGTTCAAAGTATACAAATCACCAGCTTAAAATTCTAGTTTAAAACACCATTCCAGGCACTAAATATTACGTTGACTTTATTCAAGACACGTTTCCTCAGCAGCACATGAATGTAGTCTTGACTCGGTCTCCCGTTTCCATCAAACTCTTTGTTTAAATCCTTCCACAGTGAACTTTGTAGGTAAGGAGCCAAGTAAGTAAGTGAATGAATTGTTGGCAAATTTTTGAGTGCACTGAATGGTAAATTACTTCTTAATAACTTCTTGACGTCTTAACTTTGTACTCATTTTCAGATCTTTACATTATTTTTATGTAAACTGGAAGGATATTTAAGAATGCCTCCTTCTCCACCATCCTCTCTGTGCACACACAGACACAAACACACACTCACGCACTTCCAGGATTTCAAGTCAGTATTTCAGCCAGTGAAAGCTCAGGGAGGCCCAGCTCATCACCTTAGAAAAAATACCATGATGTGCCACTGGACTAACATTTAATAGGTGCAAACTCTCATCACAAACCCACAGTTTTGTTTCACCTGAAACATCGAGGATCCCCATACATGGCTTCCTCAAATTTCAAGGATGCTGAAAATGGAGCTGTTATTAAGAAAATCTAGACTCTGCTCAGCACAAGGGCTTGCTTTCTTGGCACCAGAACACCCATCTCTCTGTCACCTTGCAGGTATTTGAATCACTGCAGATTGGCCTTCTCACCTAGACTAAAATAACAAATTGGAAACCAAGCTGGAAGAATACATTTTTATCCCCTTTCCCCCAACTAAGTTCCTGCACATTCTGTAATGAACCAAGGGGAGAAAGCACAAATAAGCAATTAGGAATTGCATTAATTGACGTTGACATCCTGAGTAGAATAACAAAGCTTTAAACAAAAAAATCAAACCACCCCATTGAACAAGAATGAATAACATGATTTAAGTCAACTAACACCCTAACAGTAACAGCAGCATCTTTCATGGATTCTAGGCAAGCAAAGTTCAAGCCAGCAAAATACTTTCCAGTTTATAAAAGTTTTTAAAACTGCCAGGGGATATGTCCTGGCCTTCCCAGCAATGGAGCAAGAGTGAGCTCCAGAAAATCACATGGAAAAAGCATAAGGGGAGCAGATTTTCCAGACACAAATTCAGTGCAAAAGGGGGTCTCCCTTCCAATATTACAGAGCACTGATGTGTTAGTGGTCTCCTTTCTCACATCACTGAGCTCTGTTGGATGGATTGCAGGGGGTCTCTTTCCAAATACCATTAAGTCTAAATAAAAGGAAAGTTCTCTCTTCTCTAATATCAATCAATTGAGTATTAACCGATGGATATATAGAAAGTCACAAATTTTGCTGGAGATTTTTTGCTGCAGGAGAACACAGGAATATTTGCTATAAGCACTTTTGCACGTAGCCCTTATGGAAAAAATATGATAGATTTTAATAGAGTGATAGTCTTCCCACAGAATTTAAAAATCGATTTATAGAATCGTGTAGGAGGGATACAAATATTGGATAAAGTAGTTTCTATTGGACCATTTGGGCTTCACTCTTATTACATTCCAAAGGATTTTTCCATAAGTGAATAAAGCTGAATATAATGTACTGAATGCTTCTGCAGTTTACCTACTGAAACAACTCTGAATAAGATTTTCAACTAGAGAGCAAGCTTCAAAAGGTTGCAGTTAATACAATGTGACTTCACTTTTATGTATTTCCATGAGATTGATGTGCATGTGCTGGTATAGTTTTCTTTTAATAGATTTTCATGATATTCTCATTCATTTGAAAAAGCTAAACAAATCAGCATATCAAATAAAAAAAAAATCTATGCTTCTTCTTGTTTGTCTCCTCCTTTCCTTTTCCTCTGACTTTGTTCAACTCCTTTCTATTTTGTCTTCCTTTACATTTGGGGAAGATCTGTACAGTGTACCTCCTGGTAAGAAAACTTACCCGTTATTGAGAGCTTTTCTCCAATATTGCAAGAGCCATTCCCTCCCCACTACACAGGAAAATTAGTTGGAAGTCCTCAGTGCAATTGTTTATTACTCGGACTTCTGCTTATTGACAACAGCGCAGTAATTTTCTTAGTTTGCAAAACAGCAAACAGAACAATTTCATCCATTTATGATACTGTGAGATACAAGCAAAATCCACTAGGCAGTTACTGGAAGAGTCTCAGTCTGTCACCTTAGCTCTTTGGTGCCTTTGACCTTAATCTTATCAGCTCCCTCCACCTGCGTTCTGTTCTTACTGATTGATAGGAGCATATTTAGAGATCAGGGCATATGTTGACTTGCTTTGATTACCTGTTTACATTTCCAAAAAACTTTTTACAGAGTTTATATAAAAGTAACAGACTCCCAAGATTCACCAACTAGCAGGGTTTTTGTTTGTTTGTTTGTTTGTTTTTTAATTTCCTGCCTTAACAGGAGAAGAAATCCCTTATCCCTATTACATCTGCTCTGTTGTTGGTAAGTCAGGTGTCTGAAGTTACTCCAACTTTACCATCAGCCTGTTTTAGTCTGGTATCACTCATATGTGAGTTGTATTGGAAGAGAGAGGTGGTTAATGCTTTTAGCTCTCTTTGGGACAACACGGGTGATGTGATCGGTTTGTGTAGAATGCCACAAGATTAGTTTGTACAAAAAATGCTATGTAGGCTTACAGAAAAAACACTGCAAACACTCATATACAGTCCCAATGGTCTGTTATAGTTTTGTTTTCTTAGACTTCATGCTTGTTCTGCACCAAGCCTTCTGCTGTTTCCGTCCAGTCTGCTCAAAGGGAGTCCAGGCATGACCTAGGTAATATTTAACATTCCCATACCCTCAAACAGATGTTGAGCACCTAATTATACTAATGTCTCTCAAAATCATAGAATCATAGAATGGTTTGGGTTGGAAGGGACCTTAAAGATCACCTAGTTCCAACCCCACTGCCATGGGCAGAGGCACCTTCCATTAGACCAGGTTGCTCAAAGCCCCATCCAACTTGGCCTTGAACGCTTCCAGGGAGGCGGCATCCACAGCTGCTCTGGGCCATCTGTTCCAGCGTCATCTTCTGAGCTTTTTGGACAGTGACAGATGTCAAAGACCAATGAAATTAACTATTCTAGGAAAGATAACTAACTTAGACTGAATGTCTATACTTTTGAGACCCAAAGCTTCATGTAATGAACTCAGCCCTAAGTGGAGACAGATGCACTGGACATTGCCACCAATTCTGGAGGACTCTTCAGGAGGAAATCTCTATAGAAAAGTATTACTTTTTCTCAGTATCTAAGAAAGTATTTTTCTCATAAAAGTTATGCTGCTAAAGCTGAGCACTCTTTCATTCAATTTGGATGTGCTCTATAACAAGCAATAACCTGAATGTCTTGTTCAAACTTTCCCATCTGACTTAGCAGAGCAAATAACTGAGTTAACATTTTTATTCTTTCCCATTGGTCTTGTATTTCTTTCTTGACCTTTCTCTACTCAGGCATTTATAACAAACCCTTCTGTTTACCACAGTGTTCTAGATAACACTTTTTAAACTGTAGGCTTCCAGCTGTCCAGCTCTAATCCAACAACCAGCTGCTGAGAACTACTGTGGTCAAACATATTTATTTTCCAGGCCATGAACAAGCTAGAATATATTTCACAGTTCAGAACCTGTGCATCTTTACATCTCACCTCTTGGTGGGTCACAGGACCCTCCCTACATCTTTTTCTTGGATTTTGTAAGACCTGGAAGAACAAAAGGCGAATTTCAACTTCAGTTCTGGTAGGGCTGGGGGACAGATGCTCCTTCCCCTCAACCTTAAATCTCCTATTTGCAGATCAGAATGAAATCTTTCAATACAGTGTTAGAAGATAGAATCTTCTTGTTTTCTGTGACCTGTCGCTAAGGAGAAGTCAGGAAGGAGCTATCTTTCCCTTTGCATTCAAAATATAATTGTCATTGTCATTATTTTTTTTAAATATTTGTGAAATATCCAAAGTTTGGCTTATTTGTCTAGATATCTGTGCCTCCCTGACAAATCACATGCAGCAGGAATGTCTAGCTGCAACTTCTGCAAGGAGAATCCTGGAGGGCATGTTTGTGCTGTCCCTTGAAGAGTGAGAAAATATTGCTGTTGGCCGATCCTTCAGAGCACACAATCACAGGTTCTGGGATGAAAGGCACCATGGACATCCACAACACGCTCAAAATCAAAAAGACTTCATAAGATTAGGTAGACACAAAGCAGATGTGGCTAAAGAAATTCAGGCAGAAGTCATGGATTGTTTTCTGTTCAATGTGGGATGCAATTTATTTTGTTTGTTCATCTTTGGTAAAGGTGCAAACAAAGTTTGTGTTTTCCAGGAAAATATCAAAGCTGGAAGTTTCTGCCTCTTGAAACTCTTCTACCTTGGGCGACGTGAGCGCACCTGGTACAGACAGCTACTAGGGAACGTGCCAAGGACTCTGAGATCTGTACGAGATTCTTTCTGTGTTACATACTGCTGAACAGTATGCCTTGGTTAATTCGGGATGAATGCTTTTAATCCATATTCTAAGACTGTTCTGCAACTAAAGAAAGTATTTGAAGACCTAGAAGCTGCACAGAAGTTTAGTGTCTTCTGTCAACTGTGGTGCTATAGTGGTCCCTTTTTGCTAATAATTCAAATGCTCCATATTAAAATACATTACATTTTTTAATCTTCATAATTTTGCATTTCCAAAATGGGAACAGTACAGATTTCTTTTGTACTGCCTAATTCCATCCTAATAACATC
>VZSC01014156.1:50650-79745 GCA_013398225.1 Steatornis caripensis
CATCCTAATAACATACTTGAAACTAGAGTGTACTGGAAAATGAATTAAAAATATTTTCTTCTTTATAAATAGGAGAAATATTTTCTGAAATATAAAGTTGAAAAGGATTCAAATCAGTCGTAAATCCTTCAAGAAAGCTTGTGCAAAATGATCAATTTTTATTTGCATATTGCTCGGAGTGAAAGTTCCTACTGTTTCCCATCCAAACCTGATTTTTACAGCTCCACCTGCAAATATCTCCACTGTAGTATAAGTAGTTTTTGTGATCATAGAATGGTCAACACTGGATGATAGTGTGGTGGGGCAAGACTCCATGATTTGGAAGGTACAAAGTTGAATGCACAGCTGACCTTTATTTGAACCATCCAAAGTACTACAGTTTGCACAAATGGGCTGGAAATCATTTCTTTTTTCCAGTCAGTATGGGGGGAAAATCCATCAAGGTTAGTCAGAACTCCAGGCGGGTGGATCTTGATCAACCCCAAATAATAAGCCATGTGGTACACTGTTTCTTCTTTGCAGCAACTGTAAGTCCCAGATTTGTAAGTGTTTTTATTTCATGCAGGAAAAATTTATTGCCTGCCAAGTAGAATAGACTTCGGGGGACTGCTTCTGCAGCTTTGAAACCACATCAAGTGTCAGTGCTGACCTCTGCTCTCATCACATACGTGTGTGATGAAGGTTTCTACTTTTCTTTTTGCTGTGGAGACAGCAAGAAAAATGGAAACTGATCGTTCAGCTTGCATGTCTGTCCCTGAGACTCTTGCTAGAAAGCAAGAGTTATTTCTCATCCAAATTTTGCTGCTCAGTGTCTGTTGCTGTAAGAACGGACTATGTGCCATCCCTGTTCTCTCTTCTCCTGACAAGAGGGATTCCTGATAGATCAGTGGCTCTGCATAAGCTGGAATAAAAATAAATCCAATGAGTCTGGGTTGATAACTTTCCTCCACCAGGAAATGCACTGTGGTTGTGGAAATAGAGCTGAACTCAGGGAACAAAGATCCCTGCAGTCAGGACATGCATCTGAATTTGGGAATTATTTATATGGGGCAGATGGATGTGTGTGTCCTTGTGGTGTGATTTCTGCCCCTGCAGATGTTCTATTCAAGATTCACAGTAGGAAGTGAAAGAGTATGTTGTAAGCACAGCAGATGCTGCTGCTGCAGCTCAGGGAGAGTTGATACAAAGCAAGTAGTGTAAAGAAATCTTTAGGACACTGAACAGCACTGTTACCTGTTGACAGGCTGCATTACTTGTTGTATAGAAATACAGTGAACAATGTCCACTCTCAACACTGGCTTAAGGAATTATTCCACTGAATTGCAAGAGCCACAGACACCTCAGCCGTGCAATGCCCACAGTGAAGGTGTGAAATGGATGCAATTGCCCTCGCAGTTACAACCTCACTTCGTGAAGGAGCACTGATCCTAAAAGTGGTAGGTGACATCGATTTTAGATTGGGAGATACAGTCAAGAGTGTCATCTCCTACCTTAACTAGGCACTGGGGCTGCGAACCGAATTGCATTCCCAAGGCTAGACTGAGAGCTGAGTCTTGTCCTGGTTGGCTTTGCAACAGAGCTTCTGGAAAACACACATTTTGATTTCTGCATAAAACCCGCTGCCCAGGTGCAAGTGCCAGCACTTGAGAAGATGGAAATGAAAGGAGATCCTCGCCGTGAGCCCTGCAGGAGGCATGGGCACAGCCAGGCACGCTCTGCTGTTGATGGCAGCATTTGCATAAAACGAGACTGGCTGTGGTCTTCAGGGAGGGGCTAGCCAGGGAAGAGTTTTGTTGGCCTCAAACAGTGTAAGCACTGTAATGAGACTACATACTGCTTATTTTTTCAGAGAAGAAATGGAGAAAGCAATTCTATTGGCTTCTTTTTAGCATCTTCCAACATTTAAGGCACATCAGCCAGAGAGTTCAGACCAAGCTTGATCGGTGGCTAAAACCATTGAGAAAAGTTCAATAGACAAGGTTTTCAATTGGGAAAGACAGATTCACAAAAATTGCTATGTGTTCTCAACTTTTTATTTCTCTGTTTGTCTGTCAGCCTTTAGTTTTTCAACCTATACATGGACACAACCCACACTTGAGTTTCCAGCACACACTTCCCTGCCTAAATTTTGAACTGCAGGCAGATTGCAATGTGAATGTTTTTAGTTATTTTCTTATTAAAAACCACAAGTACAGCATTTAATAATTAATGGTATTTCTAATTTCTCTCAGTGAGACCTGGAAGTTGGAAGTAAACAGAGGTTCATCTGATCTTTGTGACCAAATCATTTTCAGCAAGTTTGGGGTGAAGGCATGGTGATACATCAGCTACAGTTTGGGAACTAGGTGTTCTCTGTCCCAGACATAAGTGTCTGACATGTGCAAAACCTAACTCCAAGGGTGACAGACTTCCAGTACTAAGCCTTGCCTTTCCTGGTGCCCTCTGGGGACCCTAATCAGTCATCTAAAAGATGAGGACAGGAGGCATTTGCAAATTTCACACTGTCTTGAAGAGGACTTTTTTTTTTTTAAATAATAATCTGCAGAAACAATAAAATCTCCGTAATTTGGTTTGTGCTTATTTCTGTGTCTGACGCCTCTCATTTCTATTTACAAAGTATCTGGATCAATGCAACGAGTGATTTAGGGATAAAAAAAAAGTCATATAAATAGAAACAGAGCACAGCAGAACAGCCATGCTGAGATAATGAACTTGACACGAGGGAGGCAGCAATCAGGCTTACAGTGCACTGGTGTGTTCCCTGTGAGCCAGATCCAACTCCTGTTACTTTGTACCATTTAAGAACATGTGCTGGAATTGTTTATGGTCAATGGAATGAAGCACAAAGGAATACAGAGAGTGATCTCCTTTGGCTGGCCTTTCCCAAGGAGCCTGATACCCTTATGACTCAGAGAAAAAAACACATCGAAATTCTCAGTCCAGTCCTTGTCTTGAAGGTTGTGTAACCAACCAACCACTGTGGTCAATTGGACACTTACGTTTGCTTATATTTCAGTTAATATCTGTATGTTTCTGTTCTATATTATGACATGTGTTTGGATCTCTTTGTTTTTCTTTCTTACATACATATTTTTAGTCTTGGATGTTCTGAAAATCGGCTCAGCTGGGGAAATTCCCACGAGGCACTACCTGGCACTGCAGAAGGCTTGAAGGAGGGATCAAAGTGCCAAGTCTATAAAGGCCAATACGGAAAGTAAATGAGAAAGAAGGCACAGAGGGCAGCTTTTATTGTATAGGCTTGGAGGCAGATTTTTTATTTCAGGACATGCAGCAAGAAATGGCTGTTTGGGACGGGGAAAACAGACCACCCCCTAGAAATCCCGTTAGAGCTCAACATCCAATTGCTCTCTCCCTGCACGTGGCCGTGTTGTGACCTGGCCCTTGCGGTGAATAAAACAAATCCTGCCTCAGAAGAATGGGAAACAGAGTCTCAAGCAATCTACTCTGTTGCTAAAAGGTAGAAAAGAGTTTCCTTTGCTTCTCCTGATGTCTGTGATGTTTTGCAGTTTGCGTGACAGATTCCACTCCTTCAAATGAGGTGTGGCCAGAAATGAAGGAGACATTACCTCCTGATGTCCAACAGGGTTCTTTTTTTTCCGTTTTTCCTTCACGATCACTACTGAGGCAGATCTGGACTTGTCTCTAACAAGTAAATGAGGGACGGGTCCTCCAGGGAGAATGATGAGTCTTATACATAGAGTAAGAGGCTCCATCCTTTTTCCCGTCTTTTGATTCTGAGAGGTACCAGCCTGGCTGCGAGCAGCTCCTGCTCCTCTCCTGGGGACACCTACCCCTTTGAAGCAGCCTGTGGGACAGGTGAGCACTGTCTGTGAGCTCCTGGGCTGAGCTGGGGCTCCTGCTCCTCCCCCACTGCCCTGAGCCCCATGGGAACAGTCCCTCTGAGGGTTTGTGTGTCTCCCCCGGAGGCGCTCGCTGCCTGGCTGGGCTGGGAAGGCTCCCGAGGGCACGGGCTGTCTCTCAGCATGAAGCTCAGCAGAGATTCCAGCGAGGTAATGCGGTGAGACAAACAATAAAATGACTCATAATAAATAGCCATAACTTCAATTTGTAAAATGAGTTTACCATTCCCCCCACACCGTTCCTCGCCTTCTCTGCTAACGTAATGAATGCACTCATTGTCACTGCCTTTTGGGGTTTTTCAGTGTGCTCTGGCAGAAGAGTACTCTGAGTCATAAGCAGAAACAGATTAATATTAATAGCAAATGTCTGCGATTAAGCTATGAACATTACCCATCTCTTAACAGATAGACTCTCAAGACGTGCACAAGTTGGAATTAATAAAAAATTGCTACTGATACTCTGGATTTAGCCTGACTCCTATCTTCTCCAGAAGCACAATAAAAACTATAATGTTCTCATTATAAACTTGATCTATAACTGGTTTTAAACACTTTCAGACTCTGGGAAGAAGGAAAGGAAAACCACCCTGAATCTCATAGTGAAAGTTCTTTGGCTTAACACTTGTCTTGTATTTAAGTGATGAACCATCACTGGCTACATTTAATTAACAGATATTAATAACACTCTATATACTCTAATGGGCCAATCAGATGCTGCATAATATAGCAAAAGTTTTGTTTAAAACTCTCATGTACTGTACACAATAAGCACATTTTTTAAACATTTAAATGTAATGTAAAGTGTAGTGGAACTTGGAGGGTAGAAAGAAGCCAGTGAATGACATTTATGAAAGCATTTTCCATAAGGTTAAAATCCTGCCAAAGCCGGTGGTGTGGCAAGGCAAGCCATGCTTTGCCAGAAATGGTGCAAGACGCACACAAGCAGAACATTTCTGAAACCAGTGGATGGAGCCTGTGCTCACAGTGCGGTAGAGAAGATCAGAATTTCCCATCTCAGGTGTTGTTATGTGCTAAATTTTCTTCTGGTATGAAGACAACGTAAGATGATCCTTTGGCTCTACCCCATCAGAGGAGGTTCATTCCCAATCTTGTGCCACAGCTTGCCACCCCTTCATGTGTGCTGCTCAAGCTATCTGTGGGACGTACTCCTGACTGTGACCACTGACATGTCCCTACCCAAAAAGAGGCAGTTTTGGGAGGAGATGGAGAGAGGGAAGGCAAGAGAGTTGGTGAGCTGCAGCCTGGGGACAGGTGTAAGTGTTGGATGAGGGAGTGGGGAATGGGAACGTAAGCCATTTTTGCCATTGCAAGAAACCTTCCTCAGCTGTCGGCAGTTGCCAGTACTCGATGCTGCAGAGGAAACAAAGACAGACACGCTGAACAAAGCAGGGCAAAGGCATGCTGTGACACCACAGCCCCGTGTCACTCTGGAAATCATTTCAGCCCTGAGTATCAGCCAGTTTGCACCCCGAGCCAACACAGCTGGTTGTCCTTTCAGATGGTCCAAATCCTGCCCCGGCCCTCTCCAAGTAACTGCTCATGGTGTCCAGGGAACTAAGGTTTGTTTCTTTCACAGTGTTCTTTTTCCTTTGCCTTGCCCTCCTTGTCCCCATGTCCTTCTAGACTGTCAGGTAGCAGGGGAGCCCTGAACGCCTGCAAGGAGCCAGCCTGCTGAGCCATCAGCACGCTCCCCCTCTCATGTTCGTGGCCAGAGGAGACTGAGCTCTGACCGGAGAATGCTGATGTTTTACACAGAGCAAGAGAATAATCCCAAACGTGGGATCCTCCTACCTCAGTCAGAAGCTTTGGCTGCTCAGCTGATTTAATTTTGTAGCTGAAAATATTATTAGTGGTAATAAATTTGTCCACCCTTTTGGAGATCCAGCCAGTGAACCTTTACTCTCCTTTGTAATGGGACGTAAAAGGATATGGAAGGGCTATGATCCTGAAAAAAAATACTGTACCAGAAAGCTCCAGAAATTACAATGCACCAGTCATGTGAGAAGAATGTTTGCAGCCACACACACACACACACAAAAGTCTGTAGAGGTCAGATTCTGATGTAACTAAAAATTAATACCAGGCAATCTGCAGTCGCTCCTTTATGCATCACATCTCTGCACAAGTGAGACCAGACTTGGTCTTTGCCAGGGGGAATCAAAAGAGCCGTGTGGGTCTAAACCTCTGGCAGACTTGCACAGCATATTTTGTTGTAAGGAGATAAGTAGCAAACAGCTCATATCCTTCCACAGGCTGTCTTGTGATGTTCCCTTTCCAAATGACATTTGAAAGCACACATGATGTTTGGTTCTTTGGTGTATAACAGTGCAGGTACTTAGGTATGATGGACTTTGTGCTGCTGGAAGTGTCTCTGTGCATTCACTAGGCTTTGTGTTTTGCTAGAGGAAGATGAGGATGGATGCAAAGTGTTCTGGCTTTGCTTTTCTTCTCCATGCTGTTTGTTAGCTCACAAGTCCCTCTGACACACTTGCAGTTTTGCCTAGGATCACTTGTGACAAGTGATCACATTTGTGAGGACCAGAAAAGTGAAGAAGATCCTCCAGAATGATAGTTCGAACACAGTAATAGGAAAATATTTAAATACATAGCTAGTATAGAAATTGTAATCATATCATACAACTTTCCAAGCCAGGAATTAACCTGCACTTAAGAAGCAGACTGTCTTCGTAGCAATGGCAGAACCTGTAAAATAGGAGGCATGGCAGGAGGACACAGGCTTTCCTGCACCTCCCCGGGCATATAAGACCACAGGTTACTTGTGGGAGTGTCCTGCACACCCACTGAGTCTGCTGGGCTCCAGTGCTCTCAGACAATCCTCTCTGCCCTGTCAATAAAGGAGAGGCCTCCTCCCATTCTGCACATCTCCCCAGCTCTTCTTGGGAGACGTGCTGGACCCAGGCCATGCACCAGTGGCTGGGAAGGACGAGGAACACCTATAAGCCTTGCAGGTGAGCTGACAAAGCAGTCACAGCAGCATGTGCTCATGCCTCACTTGGAAGAGGGTGATGTCAATTATACGCATTAGCCATATTTTTGTTGTTGGATCTGGAATTCTCTTTTTGCTTTTTTTCCTGAAAAGACAAGAGATAGAGAAGTGTCAATTTTCAAGATATGTGACAGACCCACAATTTGGAGGGTGAAGATGGTTTGTTTCTAATTAAAAGTCTTTTGTTAGGCAAACTGCAGACCTCTTTACCATGCCGTTGGTCTGATGCCAACTCTATCTTTCCAGCTTGTTGAGATGCTTTCCACAGACATGGAATTTTTTTAAAGCAAGAGGCCAAAGAAACTAACTGCATTGTTCCAACTGAAATGGTAAAAAAAAAAAAAAAAAGAAAAAAGACAAAAGAAAAAAAGTGTCTTCCAGGTAAAACCTGCTTGGACAGTTATGCCCAGATCTGCTGAAAGGAAACATTTTCTTCCTAAGAGGTATTACCTATTTCTCATAATTGCAAGAGATAATTTTTTGTGGACTAGAGTGATTTTTACTTTGCTAATGGTCAAACCTTTGCATTGTGTAAAAATGGGATAGATTAAATCTGAAGATCTGCTGTGATGGGTGCCTTTTGCATCTGGGGCCCTGATGACCGGAGCACCAGCTACTCTTGTAGCCAGAGTTTGGCACCAAAGGTGCTCTCCAGGGAACCGTTCTCAGTGGCTCTGGTTATCAAATAACTTGATGTCCTGATGTTTCTTCTTTTAAAAGCAGGGGGAGTCCAGGTGCAAAGCACCAGTGTTAGGATGCTCTGCTTTCAAAATTGAGGAGTGTTACAAACGGGCCTAAGAAAATGGGGATTGCAGTAGTCCTTTCAGGGGGCAGTCTCCCCTCTTTCATTAACAAATATCGGCAGAGTTGAAGGAACTACCAGTATTTCTAAGTGAAACAAGAAAGTCACTGAATTGAACTATATCCCAAATCCATGCAACCCCAGGTACAATTTCAGGCTGTGGCCAGCACCAAATGCTCCAGACAAGGGCGCAAATAGCCTTGTAGAAGGCAAGTGGAGGTTAGTCATCCATAGCAATTCGAGGCTGGCTGAGACCTAAAGCACTTATGTTTTAACTTCTACCTTTTTTTCTGGTAGTAATTTTAATTAATCCTTGTAATTAATTTGACTGTCTGATTGGAGATCAGACAAAATCTGAACTCTGGCAAATTTTTCTGTTACCAGAAAACAGAGGTTCTTGGACAGGAATATAGATTTCCTACTCCCAAATATGTTTGGGTGAATCCCCCTTAATTTCCCTGAGAGTAGGATTAGCTTCTACAGGAAATTCTGGATGCTCACAGCTAGAACAGTCCTGAAAATGTAAATTCACATGGAAGAAACATGGAAATGTTTCTTCCCCGAAAAGACATGTTCTAAAAATTTATACAAGAGCAGGTCTGGCTGTGTGGTAGACAGCAGATCTGTGATTAGCTCTGCAGTGCCAAGCTTGTTAATCCTTCTTCTGGAGTCTTGTTCCAACAATCCAGCTTGAGACAACCACTGTCTTTAAGGAGTAAAAAATCCCTTCTCTCTTAATATTCCTTTGCTTCTTATGGATGTGAAAGTCTTCTGCAAATTACATTAAAGGCAAAATTAAGTTAAAGACAAACATGCTGCATTTCAGAGAGCTGCTCTAGGCAATGCAACTGCTGGTGCATCTCTGAAGAAACGTTACAAGGATCTATGTAACGAAGGCTGTTCAGTCAAGGATTCATTCCCCATCCACTGAAACTGGCCTCTAATAAGCTCTGCTGTAGTGATACAATAACATATACGAAATTTGTCAAATGATTTTGGACAAGTGACACTATTGTTCCAGGCTGCCATTACTCTTTTTTTACCACCTAAATATCTTCTCTGCCGCTTTTCTCAGTTCCCTTGTTTATTTGGATATCTAACATGGGCCGGGGTCATTTGCAACACCTGGCTTTTGCCCTAACAAAAAAGCTATTAATAACTGCAACAAAACCCAATGCAAGGCCTCAACAGGTTGAAAGTTTTGCTTTAAAACAAGTTTATTGCATTGAGGGTTCATTCACATCAGGAAGAAAGCGAACATACTGTTATGCTGACCAAACTCTGAAATGTGTGCTAAAATCAATTGTATGAAGTCGTTCTTTTCTGAGGTACAAAGCGCTCCTTTCCAGGCCCAACAAAGCAAATGATGGCTCTTTCTTAAGTAAGGAGACAAGAAAGTTATTGTCATATCTAAAGCTGGAATAATAACAATTACTTGTTGCAGTAGGAACGTCAAAGAACTTGCCTGGTTATGTCCACTTGGCATAAAACAGCTTTGTTTATGCCAGGCTCAGAGAAATGACCGAACTCATGTCTTTTGATTAAACATTTTGCACAACGGAGTTTTCCTAGGACAACGTAAAGCATCCAGAAGATAGTAACGTGATGCTAAGAAACAACTTGCAACTTAATAAAACTACTGTCTGTCTGGAATCGTTTTCTTTTCAATAGAGCCAATGAAGTTCTAGCACTGATAGTGTTTTTGTTTGCTAACCTTGTCTTTCTCAGACTTTGAGGCATTTGACTCCTTCTGTGACAGGTGATTTTACCAAAAAGCTTTTTACTGATATGAGAGTTGCTTGCTAAACTCACACTCTGTGATCAGCTTCTTTGTTTTATTTGAAAATCTACATTTCGGAATATGATGAGATGTGTGATGGGGTTTTGCAGCAGGCTCGTCTCCCCTCTTTCCCTCTCTGCTGGTACAGCATACTTTCCATCCCAAACCAAGGTGTTCTGCCTTTGCAGGTTTCTGCCTTTGCAAAAATGCTGGTTTTTTTTCTTAGTGCCAAACAATGTTTTCAGGAATCTCTGAATCCATGGATATTCTTGTACTTGAATTAGCACTAGAGCCTCATCAGGAACATGTCTCTGCAGTGTTCCAAGGATGTTTTCACTGGTGCTATGTCAGGTCCAGTTTCCTCTTTGACAATTTTATCCATAGCTTGTTTCATAGTGGATGTTTGCATCTATGTGCTTGTGAAGTTGGGGGATATGCTTGACCTGTGAGAACTAGACCTGTGCTCCTGCTGGAGTTAGTAACTGTTAGTCTAGTGCTATTGCCCACTTGGAAGAAACACTTTAAAAATCTCCCTGGTGTTAAATGACTAATTTTGGAGTGCTCTAAATGAGAGTACAGCACCTGTTAAGGACTACTGGTTATTTATAGACCCATACCATGCAGTTCAAGTTGTATGACTGGTTATTGCTCTACTTCTTTTTTACAGCTTCGCACTTTTGTAAATCCTCACATCGTTGTTTCTGTTTGTGTTAGTCAACCCTGAGGAACACAGCCTGTTCTTGGTTGTAGCCAAGTTACTCTTCAGCTGTAGGTTTTGACACTTGATGGTTTCTAACCTTGCGTCTGGGCAGTTTTTGGTGGCTAAAGGTTTTGACTGCCACCCTCTTGCAATCCTACTGGCCTCTGAACATAACTGATGCTCTTGGAAGTTACATCAGTGGCCAGCTCACATTTCTTTCTGGCAAACAGGCAACGTGCTCAAGAAAGACATTACCTAGGCATATTACGAGGTGACCTTGCCTCGGACATACTTTGGAGTTTTGGCACCATGGACATGAAATCCTCAAACTTATTCCTAACCAGGGTAAACACCCTTACACAGGTTATACACTTTGCCAGTAGGTCTGTAGTAGCTGCCTGCTGCTGTGACCGTCAGGGCTACAGGAAAGCTCTTTGCAAGGATGAAACCAGCAAACGTGGACTTTGGGGTAGGAGGAATGGGGGTAAGATTTAAAGAAAATGCAAGGAAAGTATCCTTTCCCCTGCTGTCATTTTCTCCTAAGTAGAAACAGATGTGTGCCTAAAGACTATCCATTTTAAACTCTGCAAAAGTGAATTTTACTCTGAACTTCCCCGGAGAAAGCAGAGGGACACTGATGTTTTTGACACCAATGAAAAAATGCTTTTTGGTTTCAGAGCCCCAAAGCCATGACACGTTAATGTCTGGGAAGCAGTGTTATTCCAGAGCCTCACAAGGAAAGGAGACCTGCCACTTTGGCATAGAAAGGAAGAGATTTAACACCCCCTCCAGCTTCCTTCCTGCATTATTCCTCCAACCCATGTGGCCACTCCTTACAGTTACTGCACTGCCGATTGCCTTCCCCTGCTTCCTTCCTGTCTTATCCCACTGTAATGATGCTTTTGTTTCTTGTGACTTGGCTCTGATTGCTGTTTCCCTTTCTCTCAGGTGTATGATTACACAAAAAAGGGACTTTCTCGTAGGAAGTTTGGATATGAAACATTGACCTAGATTTCTCAGATGTGCTGAGAGTGGTTTGGGGCCAGACCCTTTATAGACAGGCTGAGCTCCTCAGGCGGGAGATGTAGCTAGGGTACTCCAACACTCCCTGTGCTGTCATGAAGAGCCAGTTTGAACCAGACACAGCAGAAGGAAGCTCTTGTGAGCTGGGACTCCTCTCCACTTCTGAAAATGGACATTAGACTGCTGTGTTTTGTTTTTTTTTTTTTTTAAATTATGATTATTCTTTTAGTTGTAAAAGGGCTCAGTCTGGCAGCTGCAAAAAAGTAGCAGCTTGGTGATCCAGTCCAACCTGACCTCTGACTTTCTGGTAAAATTAGCACATGTGACGTCTCTCTTTTTGGCTAGTTGTGAGTAACAGATTACTAGCAGTTTGTGAATAGAAGCCCTCAGCATATTTCTGATGAAAAAATACAGACATTTCATGAACAAATATGGTAAATGAATGCATCCTTCATAGTTTTAAATTGCGGGAAGAAATCCTTTACAGGACAAATCAGTGGGGTATTTGGGAACTACTAAAGATACTGACTTGGACTGTCATGGGCAGTAGGAAGAGAGGAATATGCAGGAAGCAGTGAATCTCCACTGTTGCATAAACCTAGCTGTCACGCTTGGCCTCGTATGTTGGTGGTGAATTATGTTTTCGAGATGAGGATTTAAAAACTGTATTGCAATAGCAAAGTCTACTGTCCATGGGTTTCACGCTGCACTTCATGCCGTTGGATGCCACGCCAGCTGTAAAGACTTTGCAAGTCCTAGGGATCTTACCGACAGGTATTTATTGCTCCATGGGAAGGGTTTCTTGGGAAAATCAGAAGGAAGCTTGGTGAGATCATGCATTACAAATGACCAGTGGTCTTGAGCCTTGTATGGCATAGGCAGGACAGGGTAGCGATATCGACCATGGGTCTTTTAGTGACAACCACAGCCTACCCAAGCAGGCCTTTTGGCCATTTGAGACTGATGATTTCATTTCTCCTTTCTGAGTTTTGCTCATTTCCTCAGGCCTCAACGCTTTGTAGCCAAATCTCTGGAGTGTTTTACACTATGCTAGAATACTTTTCAAATGTCTCTATTTCCCCAAACCAAAATTGTCCAATTATCCTAGGAAGAAAGCTTTTGTAAACATGCCCATCAAGCTGAACCTATCATACAGAAGAATCCATCTCAAGTATGATGGATACACATACACTCGGGTAGAATAAACTTCTATATTATTAGCTTGTGTTTCAAATTATGGGGTTAGCATTCATGCCTAGCCACTAAATAATTTGGTTTCCGGAAGCTTCTCTGGAATAGGACAAGGTAATTCTAGTAGCTGTATATTATGTAATGTAAATACTGAAAAGCCAGCCTTGCAGGATGGAAAATACCCCATGAGTTTATTGTGGTTTTTCTCCCTTTCGTATTTTTTTCCCTTTTTCTGCCTAGAAGTACACTAAGTTCCTACCCTTACTGAACTGAAAACAGGGAGTGATTGTGGTATCCTTTCAGGTGCTTGGAGATATAGTTAAGGGGTGCGAGAGGCTGCTTTCTTCTTCCTCAGTGCAGCCACTACTTCACATTTCTGTCCAAGCAAAATGGAAAATGCAACATAGACTATTCTGAAATCTGACAAAGATTTTTTCCCCTCAATAACTGCAGTTTTAGTAAAAGATCAGTTTACATGCTGTTACATTTATTAGTACTTTGACTCCTAGCCCCACAAAACTACATGAAAAATCCACGGCAGATCAGACCACAGGGACATCTACCTTCTGAAAAAGTAGCGTTGTGCTTGGGCATGTGGAAATTGTTTGCCAACACATGATAAAGCCAGAAACTGCCATTGTGCAAGCTGGTTGGTTTTCTTGGCATATATGTGCCTTCCAGCCAGGACGGTTTTATGGCATAGTCTTGAGCAGTGATTCAGTGTGGGAATTCTTCATGACATTATTTATGGCTTTATGTCTCTGCCTTTCTGCAAACCACATTTTTGGATCTCCAGTCTGACACTCCACAAGCAGCACACATTGAGCACCACCTCAGAAAAGTCTAGCTTAAAAGACTAGATGTGTCCCCTGGGCACACATTAGGAAGGGAAGAGATAGAGTCCATCTCTGTGGCATCATTCAGCTGCCTTAGCCTTGAGTTCATCCTCACATGTAATCTCCTACCCTCAAAAAGGCAGGCACAGTCCCCTACAGACAAATCTCTTACTGCACCCTCTTGGCTTCTCTGTAGGGACAACACTTATTCATTTAAAGGCATGCAGTGAATTAGGAAGTATAAGAAAATCTATCTAATAGTTACTAAATTTGGAGAGCTCAGAGCCAGAGCTTTAATCCTGCAGTATAAAAAAGGGTTTATGTTATATATTAATTTATACTATATCTTAATAATGTAATGTAAGGTTTGTGCACGCATGCACTTAGCATGCATATATTCAATTTCTTAAGTCTTTAAATAATCAAACTGAAAACCAGAATATTGACACGTACATAGTCATCATTCGGCACTTACCTTTGACACTTGCCACAGACCCCATCCTCATCAAATCCCCATGAACACCTGTCCCAGCCCAATCCTAGCTTGCTCCTAGCTTTTTAGTGCTGCTGCTCAGGCCTGACCATTCCCATTTTCTGTCAGAACTTCCCAGGTGAGCCACAGTGGATTTGTGTCTTCACTGCTTTTGTTTCTCGNTGCCACGGACCCCATCCTCATCAAATCCCCATGAACACCTGTCCCAGCCCAATCCTAGCTTGCTCCTAGCTTTTTAGTGCTGCTGCTCAGGCCTGACCATTCCCATTTTCTGTCAGAACTTCCCAGGTGAGCCACAGTGGATTTGTGTCTTCACTGCTTTTGTTTCTCGTTGCCTCACTATATTGTCTATCCCTACCATTTCCAGTATTACTCTCCTTCTTTCAGGTCTTCTGCTAATTTCATTGTTCTTCTTCATCCAGCCTCCCTGAGCAGGCACCCGTAACATGGTCCTCACACATTGCTTTGCTGGGTGTCCATGTTCTCTTCTGCCACACCTGCAGTCCTCTTGCTCCTCAGCTCCATCCTCTTTGCAATCTCACTTTTCCCTTCTCCAACTGATCCCTTGCCTTCTTCCCTCCTCCCTGCCGAGGTCCCTTACCTAGTTGGTCATCCTCCTCATCCACCCGATGTTTGTCTCCTTCCCACATACACACCATCCCCAGCATGGAAGACTACATTCACACATATCCTAACTCCACATTTCCAGGTTTTCTTGAAGGCCAGGAGATACCTTCTACACCCATCTAATCTGTTGCAGGCTGCAAAGCTGCCATCTGCTTTCAGCAGTGCTACTCTTGGTAGGCTGGTAAACCGCTCTGGAGTCAAGACTTTGGCCTCACATTAGGAGGAAAAAGGTGGTCTGGCTGGACTCTGAACACCAAAGGACACGGGAGGAGGTTATATGACAAGGAGAGAAGCCTTAGTGAAAAAATAAGCATTGTAGGCATGATTGCTGTGCCCAGGCTCCGTGAAAATGTGTCTGTCTCACTAGATGGCACTGCAGAACAGTTTGGCAGAGTTTTGCGGGTGCTCTGCCAGGCAGAAAGATCAAAGGAGGCTTTGAGTGTGATGGGGCATCCCATGTTTAATCCGCGAAAGGGTCTGGGTGAAGTCTGAACAGCTTAAACATTTTCTCTGCACAGATGGAGATGTGTCTGGGAGCAGGGAGTGGTTTTCTATCATCCCTAACTGAAATTTGAAAGAGAAATTTCCAAAAGGTTTTCCTACTTTGGGACCTGACAATCCTGAAAGAAGAGAAACTGAAGCATCAGAGGGTGTTTTGGGGCAAGAAATAAAGGTGCTGAGCATCCAGATAATAATCTCTGGCTACAGGAAATACTGCAGTATGGGCTCTTACAAGCCCTTATTAGATGCCTTGTAATTCCCAATTCTCTTCTCCTGATGCGTGG
Source organism: Steatornis caripensis (assembly GCA_013398225.1). Classification (NCBI taxonomy): domain Eukaryota; kingdom Metazoa; phylum Chordata; class Aves; order Caprimulgiformes; family Steatornithidae; genus Steatornis; species Steatornis caripensis. The sequence continues at coordinate 65,797 of VZSC01014156.1, forward strand.
CTAGGGGGCCAAGGACTTCCCCCAGATTTTCATTGTGGAGAGAAGGATGAGAGCTAGAGAGATTATAAATATGTAGACTGAAATAGAGCCATCAAATAGGAAAGATCTGTCCCCTGGGACTAAAAGGAAGCACAAAGCACTTCCCCCTCCAAACACACAACAAGGCGGGCTGGGTTTGATCATCTTTTGCATCTGTCAGCGTGCTGAAAATCTGCTGCACGAAACTGCGTTTGAATAATACCTCCTGCTCTCATGGGCAGGGTCACATTTCGGCTCCATGGCTGTGAGCCTGCTGCCATTCTCAGTCACAAACACACGCAGCACTACATAAAGCAACCCATGCTTAATGGTGATCTGGGGGAGTTTATATTGTGGCCTAATAACACACAAAGTGACCTGCATCAACACAGCCTGGGAGCCTGGCTGGTTTCAGGCAGAGGAGGTGCTTTCACCAGCAATAGGAACCAGGTGAGTGTTGCCCTGGAATAAAGCACTTCCTGCGTCCTGTTTTTTTCTGCTGGTTGGGATTCCTCACATAGCAGCTCTGCTTAGGGACCCTCTCAGATGTGCTCTCTAGCAGACAGTGCCCTGGAGGAAGGGAGGTAGTAAATTAACTTTTCCAGCTTTTTTTTAGAAAGGGAAGGACAGCTGATTGACCATGTGGTAAGTAAGATTGTTTCCCCTTAATTCTAGTCTCACTAAAGCCCCAGGAACTAGAGACTTCATATGGCCTTTAGGCTTAATAATGCCGTGAATGAACACATTGCGGTAGTCAAGACTTTCCCCATGTACTGCATGCTGAGCTACTGGAAAGCTCACCTGGCCTGGGGAGCGTGTGCTCGTTCCCCAAGCCTTGTTCCCAGCTATGTAGGCATTGCAGCTGTCTCCTTCAGGGGAAGGTGACAGTAGGAAGCGGTTCCTTCTTGCTCCTCTGTCTCTGGTCCAGCAGCTGAAGGCAGAGGGAAGTCTTGCTGTTGGGCTGCTGTTTGTTGGCCACTGACAAGCACTGTCTGGGCTGTGTGTGGTCGGTGCAGTGCCGTGGGAGCCCTGGGGCAGGAAGGAGCAGTACTATGCGTGTGCTGCTCTGCTGTAGACTGTTGCTTTATGACCTCCAATACCAAACATGCAAATGTTCTCCCTTTCCCTGGGTTCAGTTAAGCTTCCCAAAAATGATGTGACTGTCCTGAAAACCTTGAGCTTCAAATAAACCCATCTGGGTTCGCCTTATTGCCCTTTCGTCTTTTGGAATTTAAGTTTTAACTACGTCAAATTTTTCAGCCTTTCTCTGCAGCTATAAGGGTGACAAACCTTGTGGGAAAAATAAACTCATACCATTCTTGTCTGTAAGGCTTGAAATAAACACCAACATTTGTGAAATGCAAGAAAAGTTCCCTGACTCAGAATAAAAGGCTAAGGGTTGGTACAGTAGCCTGCTTGTCAGAACGAGAACAGCATGTGGCTGATTTCCATCAGGAGCAATGGAGTTGCCCTCTGCCTCCTGGTACCTGCCAAACTTGGAGCAAGCTTGTCCGTACCCAAAGCTGTGTAAATTGTCTGATGCTAAGACATAGCTATATGTTATGGCTACATCAGCTGGTTTGATGTGGGAGCCAAAACATGGCCAAGTCAGTCTGCTGTAGACAGAGAGTGGTTCCTGAGGCAAGGAACAATTGAAAGAGAGTCTCAGAGTGATGCAGATAGGGCTGCTCTGGAGTTGTTTCTTTTTGTTGTTGCTGAAATTCATTAACATAATTGAAAATACAGGTTAATCTATCAGCTTTAGTTTTTATTTCCCCATGGATCATAAATTTTCTAACATTATTTGATGTAATGTTGTCCCTACAAAAAAAATAGCACATTTTGGAGAGACAGCAGCTTGATTTCCCCTTGAGGGCTAAGCCAGTCTAGCAGCACTTTTGTTTTAACTGATATAACTAGTATTATTTGTATTGTGTGCTCCTGTTGTTCAAGAGAGACAATCAAACAGCAAACAGATAAACCTCCCTAGCTCAGGCGCCTGAGCTAGAACACTACTGCCTGATTCCCAAAGCATAGCTCTGTCTTGTCGAAAATACTGCCGCTTCAGACGTATATGTATGGTCACCGGAGGAATACATTACGTTGCAAAAGTAATAACGCAGTATTTCCTCACATACTGAACAGCAGCTGAGTGCTAAGAACCTGTAAGCATGTGCAGCAACACCATAGCTAACGTCATCAGAATAGTGGGTAATATCTTCTTTAAAATGTAGTTACATGTGACTGGATTTTTGTCTGACAACTTTACTAAGAGTGCCTTTATCCTTGACACGTTCCATTGAGACCAAAAGTAAGGGACTATTTCATATAAGCATATGTTTGGGGCTCAAGAATTTAGCATGCTCCTTAACCTAAACTTTAAATCACAGTGTGCTATCTTTACTCACACAGTACTGTAAGTTTAAATGGCACTCTCAGGTTGTAAGATACAATTAGATGGCACAACTGAACCTTGATGGTTGCCTGCCTCCAAAACATTGAAGAGAGTCACTGTCACCATCATTTAGGATTGTATTCAACTCATGCATAGTAAAATAGGGAATGAAAAGAGGAAATAGGCTGAGAGGACAAAGCTGTGGTGGCCAGCTCAGATGTGACTGGGCAAATCTCTCTAGCTTCACTTGCTCAGGTATAAACTAGAGGTGATGGCTACCAGCATAAAGACTTCCAGAGGAATCAATTAGTTGATGTTTTTGAAGGAATTCAAAGATTCGAGTGGTGTTTTTAAAAGCACACATTTTTCCCTCTCTCTCTCTAGCGAAGACAGTGATAGTTTCAAATGTTTACAAAGGCATTTCCTATCTCTGGTTTTTGTATTCTGACAAGGTGGAAGCTACTTTTCACCACACCAAGTTATAGTAGCGGAAGGATGAATATAAGATTTGATTTTCGTCACAGAGTGAGCAAGTGAGGAATGCTGGCATATGGTTGTATGGCTGTATCAGTTACAGAAGCTGCTGAAAGAAAGTTCAATGAACATGTCCTCAGAGGTCCTGTGAAGTCCTTGTATATTTGAAATTAATCCCTCTTCAGTGTTTGCAGTTGATTTCATGGGTAAGTGATCTGTAACCCAGGCAGAGCCTTCATGGAAGACAGTGGGCCTGTAGGTACCATGCAGAACCAACTGAGGATCAGTGAAGACACGTCAGCCAGCATTTTTTTTTCCTGCAAAATAAGTCAAGATGGCTCCTATGATGCTCTATCTGTAAGTATACTGCTAAGGGGGGCAATACTTTCTGTAGCAACCTGTGTAGAATACCAGGTGTTCACAGCTTCTGAAGGAACGTTCTTATTTGCTTCTTTCACAGTGCCAAAATTGTGCTGGGCATATACCATACTGCTTCAAGATTAATGAGGTTCATACCAGATGTGCCTTAGCACAGTAAGCTCCAGTTATTTCTCAGGGGTGAAATGGATACTTTAAGTGTTGGAATAGAAGTCTACTGAAAGGCTAATTCAGTACTGAGAAATTCAGGTGTCCAGGACAAAAAAAAAAAAAAGGGGAGCAACTCTGCAAGAATAAAACCCTGGGTCAGCTGACCATCACCCATTGTTCGGAATTTTCATGGTTTCATGCCAAAAAGTCACAGAGGACTTGGGAAAGGTGTTACCATTACAAGAGTGCCAGATGATCTAAACTCCACGTGACTGGCAGATGCACACTGGGCAACAGAGATTCAAATGTAACTGCTTCTGATAGTGATGGAATAATTGATTATCTAGGGCTCTTATACATTGTATTACTGTAGTAACGCTATATATAGAGTGTGACATAGGGTGTGGGTTCTCTTCTGTCCCCCTTTCGCACTGGTCAAGTTGCTTCTTTCTTTAAGGTGAATAAGGGTTTCACAATCCAGGCCGAGACTACTCTGTTCAACTAGGTAGCTACAGGGATCAGGCGCAACTCAAGACTTGCATGTCTACAGGTTGGGAGTGCAGCCCTGTACAGCTGTGGTTCCTGGTTCTTCAGCAGACATGCTACTGAAGTTTTATGGTATAAGTAGAGTCCCTGTCTCTCAACACAATGTAGCGTACGCCTATGAACAGCCATGCATTTCTTAATTACTTTTCAGGTACACGTTGCAAATGTTCTGCTGACATCATCAAAAATCAGATCAAAACCTCATGGTTTCAACTGGTGCATTGGGTTGTACTAGTTATCCTGTATTTCCTGGGTATGCTTCTGAGAACAGCCAGCCCTGAACAGCTACATGTTTAGTAGATACTAACAAAGAAGACAAAGTAAACATGGTGTGCCATGGGTTAGAAACAAAGGAGAGCAGCTCCTGTGGGGTGACTGACTGATGCTTCCACAGCTGTGAATCTTTTTTTGCTGCCTCTTCAACATCACTGGCCCTCCTGCCTGTGAGGGAAAGGCTCAAGCTGAAGCTAGTCCTCACCTGATTTTCCTCACCAGCTAAGCCAGCCAGATCCATCCAGATCTAGCGCAGGATGCAAGCCAACACATAGCATGCACAGTTTGATTTAGCAGGGAGTTCGGGTTTCTCTGTAAGCGTAAGACCTGATCTAAGGTGGTGGGGCAGAGCACATGGGGTTCTCTCCCAAGCGTGGTGAATATCAAGATGTTTCTGTTCATACTGCTTACGCTGAATGTGTGCCGTTTACAGTCAGCCCTGGTTACGTATACGGACGCAGATCTAGCGATGGATTTGCTTCTTAGTCAGTAATACAGATTTTATCTGTATAAAGGCAATCATTTCCTGCCTGATTTCTTTTTTTTAATGTACTGAAGAATTCCTTTGTGTCTACTTTGTCAGCCCGTGGGGACATACTGGACTCATTCAGTGTAATCAGAAAGCACGGCTGGGAGGGATAGGCTCACAGGTGACAGTTGGCAATAGCCCCAACTGTACTGGAGTTTGCAGGCTGCAGATAGCAGGAAACAGACCCTTTTACTCTAGGGCAGCAGGAGCAAGCAGGCAGACAGTCTCAGAGCCCACGTGTCAAGTATCACATTCAATTTGTTATGCTGAGGTCAAGGGGTGATTTGTTTTTGCATATGAGATCATTGTGTCAACAGGACAAGGAGGCAATGAAATGCAAAACAAAATTCCCAGTCCTGGGAATCTTATCGCTTAGCTCACAAGCCAGACAGTATGGAGTCCCCAGAAGGGGAAGCAGCTATACTGGCAGAAAAGCGCCGGTGTTCTTACATACCATTTCTATTTCCAAACGTAAATAGACTGCAGAAGAATGAAAGCAAATCAGCTTCACTGCTGTGACTGGCTTCTAAGCACGAACTCTCACACGTGCCTTCTGCATCCAGCAGCTGTCATTCAGCTGCAGTGCTTTAGAGCAGGACTAGCAGAAATCACCCTTTGTACCCAGGGACCCCAAGCCAAGGCTCCTCCTCCAGAGCTCTCCTCTGTGAGAAGCTGAAAGCTCGGCTCTCCACAGCGGCAGGGAAGCCTGCTCTGAAATGCAGCAATTCGCTTTGGTAGCACTTACCTACTGCACAAAAGCGGAGTCCCAGATAGCAATTTTAGTTTTCCCAGTAGCAAATGCTCTGGAGTGGAGCAGCTGTCTTGGAAAGCAGTCTCGGCTTTTCACCCAGCCTGTGTCACCCTTACTACAGAGTCTTTATCCTCCACTAAACGCCAGTGTAGCTGAGTGCTCACCCCAAGCACTGGGGCATGTTAATAACTCCACTGATCTAAACAGAGATGTGCTGCTAAGATATGTCCAATTCTCCTTTTTTTCCCTCCAAAACAAGATATCCAAAAGTGTTTACAGTGTAATTCACCTCAATTTACACCTGTGTCAGTGCCAGCAGAATTGGGTCCGATAGCTGTCAGAGCATCAGGATGAGATTAACTGAGTTAGTGCTTGATTTGGTGCCCTTCTAAGGAGCAGAGCGCTGCAACTCCATGACAGGAACACTCCTGTTACCCCTCCATTTCCCTCTGCTTTGTCCTACATTTCTCCTCTCAGCCAGGTAGGGGAGGGTACCTGGCACGAGGCGCAGTGCAGGTGACAGCTGGAGGGACGCTGCAGCCCTTGTGCTGATGGGAATGCCTCCCAATCACAGAGGGTGCACTGGCAAGGTGGAGGAGCAGGGTGAGAGGAAATTCCTTGTAGCGATTCCAGCAGTCCTCTGCAGGAATGGGGCAGAGTCTATCCCTCAGTAAATAGGTTCCTTGGGGATGAAAGGTGCTATAAAAGCGAGACGGCAAGCACTCAAAAGTTTGTTGCTCTCTTTTTCCCCTTCCCTTGATCCTTTGTGGATTTGGCTAGTTAGATCTGTGTTGTTACTGTGTCAGGATTCAGAGAGCAAGCAGCAATGAATTTCTCACTGCTACTGCTCCAGCCCTAATAGCAAACAGCTGAGTGAAGAATGAGGTCCCGGCTGAAAAACAAACAGTTTTCCCTCCCCTTGCCTCGGCTGTTGCTGGAGCAGCAGCAGCTCCAGTGTTATTGTAAGCCTCTGGTGTTAGATGCCAGTTCTGGGACTGTAAGTGTGGTTATATTTAGCCTGCCGCCACTCTATTGTTGGGGAATGGCCCAGACTATACTGCCTTTTTCTGGATAGGTAGAGCCTGAATTTCAAGCCAGGAGTAGTCAAATTCATTTTAAAGGTAGTTTCCTACATCCCATTTTACTAAGCAGGAAAATCACATGGCACAAAGAAAACAAAGCAGAGTTTGATTGAAAGCATATCTGCATTATTTTTAACTGTTTTTTTTTATAACTAGTAGCTTTCTGAAGAGGTGAAAGCAACTTTATTTTATTTTTTTAAAGCAGTCAAATGTTTTAGCATGACCTACCTTATTTGAACAGAGTGAAAGTTGGCAGATTTGCTTCTAACTCTCGGCCTCATCAACTTCTTGGTCTGCTCTACAGTAGTTGAAGTTATGCCAGCCTTTCCATTATAACATTCTCCTCTCTTCTCATTTTCAGGGGTTTCAAACTTGGCTGTAAATATTTGCTCCAGGATAAAATCTTGGCACCCAAAGTCCCAGGCCAGGTGTGACTTCTTAAAATCACCATAGGCCAAACCCTGAAATTAGTTTCTGCTTAGTCTTTAGTCACTGGCATACTGTATGTTCACTTCCGGAGTGCTCGATGTGAGAAATTATAGGGTGCAGATTAAAGGAAAATTGCATTTCCTTAAGGGAAAACTAACCAGAATAAATATACAAATATTTGTGAGATAGACGTTTGTTGAACTGAGGTTGTACAATCACCCAGGTTTTCTAAAGGGCTCATGGAGATGCCATTTGCTTTCTTCCTACAGAACTCACAGCCACGCTGTGTAGCTCTACACAAAGTGAATGTCCTGCCTTGTGCTTTCTGTAACTCTTGGCAAAATGCAGCAGGGAAGGCCAGCTAGGGGCTGGGATTCTGCAGTCCTCCGTGCTGTTTCCCCAAGGCCAGTCTGGGCTACAACCTGTACTTCACAGCCCACCTGGCGGTGCACGCCTGCCTGGAGGCTTGCACAGACCAGCGTGTCCCTCGTCTCCTTACATTATCCTCTGGCCCTAAGCAGGGGTCCCTCGTTCAGAGGGAGGTTGCAAGACTGGGGTGATCCCAGTTGAACTCAGCTGCATCCAGGGGGCATAATGCCAGCCCATTTCAAGGCCTTTGTGGATGTCTGTGGAGAGGAACCATAGTAGAACTCCCTAAGGGCTAAGTCCCTAAAGGGAATTAATCAGATCATATAGGGTGTGTAACAGCCTGCAAGGCACAACTCCAGGCCCAGCAGGAGTCAGACTTTTGCTGTTGTTCAAGACAGAGAAATAGTAATTTGCTTTCTTCACCTACCCATGAAAAGAACAGGTCCTTATATTCAACCCAGAGAGTCGCACTCCCGTGCCTGTGGTGCCTTGTAAAACATGCAAGAGTCACACCAAAGGGAACCTGGATTGATCCACTTGCAGTGCTCTGAAACCAGGCGCTCTGAGACTGGGAGTTAGACCTAGGCTGCCTGCACACTTGGCCAAAGACTTAGCAAAAGACAAGAAACATCAAGAAAGCCCATGCTGATGCTTCCACAGAAGCTCTCTAAATTTCCTATGCCTCCATGCTTGTAACATTTGGTTCTAATTAGCATGAAAAGGCCCCAGTCTAGTCTGTCCTGCAAACCTGCCTTGCAAAAGACGACTGAGGTCTGTCTGCCAAGGCATATGGAGAAATGGCAAGGAGAGAACAACAGAGGCAGCCAGGAAGGAAGGAGGGAAGGAAGGAAGGAAGGAAGGAGTATCCACCAGCTGTCTCATCCCAAACATTCTTCCTCCTTTAAGAAACGTTTCAAAATTTAAGATCTTAGATGTTGTTAGGACAGCTGTCCCAGTGGCCCATTCTTATGTTGGTCTACAAAGACATTTCCAGGTCCTGTGTCTATGTTAAATGACATAAGACCATAAGGATGTATGTACTGGGTCCAAGCAAAGGCTCATCAGTATTCTGTATCCTGTCTCTGACGGTAGCTGAAAGCAGATGTACAGAGAAGTGTATAAAAATTAAATGTAGCCATACTTCCTCTAAATGCTTTTCTAGCCCTCAATAGCTTGTGGCTTACAAACTTCCTCAGCTGTGGGTGGAGTCTTTGCATTTGATGACCCTTGATATCTTCTTCTTTCATTAATTTGATCAACTTTGAACTCTTGTATACTTTGCAACAGCCAACAGTTCCACAGTATAATTACACACTGTGTGAAAAAACCCCAAGCCTTTATTCAGTTTTACTGGACGTGTCCCTTAGAGTTTCTTGTAGTGGAAGAAAGAGAGCAGTTGTTCCCTGCTTACCACTCTGTGCCACGGCTTTACTGACCGCTGCGGCACGTGTCCGTACAGCTGGCTGGGGTGTAGCTGTGTGACTCCGCAGGTACTGTAAAGTCTCAGTCTGGACTGCTGGGTACTTGAGTGTGAGGACATAGGAAGAGATGAGAGGGTGTTTGGAAGGCATGTCTCCTGTTTCTGCTTACATTGGTAAACTTCCTTCCATTTAAGACTTTCAGGGAGCTTCTGAAGTAACATTATATAGGATTAACCAACTCTGAGAAAGCGTGTGTTGTGGTACAGTGCTCAAAAATACTTCAAAATAACTAAGTGGCACTTCCAAAAATATTCCTACTTTGAGAAGAGAAATGAAAAAGCCAGAAGTATAATTACAAGGGAGTGAGGGACAGCTAGTTCCTTGCTGCATTTATTCTTTTATTCCACACAGTGGCTTTGGAATATGTCGAGGGGCAAGTGTTGGTTGTCATATCCCCAAAAAATGTTTGCCAAGCTTACTTCCCTGGGGATTATAGTTTCAAAGAAAATAGATTCTTTTGCTCTGCTAATTGCTGTTGTGGTTATCAAACTTTTGTACTTTAAAGATGCAACAACTGGAATCATTCAGAGGCAATTTGGATCTATGTTCCCCAACCTATGCAAACCATAGAAATGTTTTATATCACCTGCTAACACTTTTCCGTAACCTCATACTTTCCATAGTTGCGTCTTTCTTGTGAGGGAAAAGAAATCTCTTCCTCCACCCACGCTACTACCACATATACCAGCTGACATCAGAGAGCAGCTGTTTCTAGTTTCAGTGAAAAATATAATAAAAAACAAAATGTCTAATGTGGTATGCCAAAAAAAAAAAAAGTGTTGTTCCAAATTACCCAGAGAGGTATGAATATTGTTAGAAGGAAAACGTCCTTTTCCAATCAGCTTTCCGCGAAACATTCGTACTCCATCACTTTCTATTTATGACCTGCTGCTAGTCACTTCTCTGGTTGGGGAAAAAGCTGCAGCAGAGGAAAGGATATGTGCCTGTTATTTGTCTATATGGCACCTAGAAATCTTAGGGAGCACGGGAAAACATGATGCTAACAGACATATGCTCAACCTGACAGACTGCACTGTAGGCACAGAGAATTAAAAAAAATGTTATGAGTAATTTAAGTGGATGAAAATCCAAGCTCCCAGTATTCACTTCAGAATTTCTTTTATTCTTTTTATTTCTACCTGAACTTTTAAGTTAGCAATTTTTTTCTCCAGTGGCAGGCAATTTTGGAAAGGTTGCTCTGCTGACACCTCCTTTTCATACTTATGCGTTTCCTTTCCTCTTTGAGATCTGCAGTTTCTTTGTGGAAAAATAGAGTCAGGAATTAATTATTTTTAATGCTCAGCTGGTAGCTTCGAGAATGACTCTCATAATTTCTTTTTTTCTTGTTGCATAGAAACGGGTATTCGTGGAGGCCGGTGGATTCCAGTTCCTTCACTTTGTTCACATCCCCTTTTACAAGGAGCCAGAATGTCTTCCTCTGGACTACTCTAAACCAAACCAGCCACAATGACTTACTAACTGGCTGGAGGATGCCATCTTTGCCATGATATTTATGAGCCTGGTCTTTGGTACTGATGACGTATGAAGCTTGCCTGAAACATACCTTAATTGCACAAACCCTATCTGTTCATTTAAGCACAAAATTTAATATATTTAAACTTAAAAGAAAAGTATATACAGTTGCTTAATTTTCAAAGTAGGAAAAGCACAAGAAGAAAGATCTTTGTGGCTAGGGCCAGATTTGCAGCCCCGCCTTGGGTTTTAGCTACATCTAATGTAAACTGAGAATCAAGGGTTTGACTAATAACGGGACTCATGTGTGAGCCAGACAAGGGTGGAGTATAACGTGTGCTAATCTTTAATGTACACACAGATGAAAATTGAGTTTCTGTTCTTTTTTGGTACTTTGTTTTGTATAAAGAAACCTTGAAAACTTTTGTTTAGATATTCATTTGAAGTATTTTTCATTACTTATGCCCCTGTATTGGAAGTTTATGTGGAGGGATGGAACAGTATAGGTCTCATGACTCAGCTTCTTCAGAGTAATGGTAATGGCTTATATTTTAATATAAGGATAATATAGTCCCTACTGAATTAATTTTACATTTTTTGGAGACAGACTGGACAAAAAGTTATGCTTTTCTACCAGTGTTTTGCCCCATGAACGAGGAATCCTTTACTCTGGGGAAATAACTTTAGGATTTTCCTGTGCATACTAGAAATAAGAAACTTGCATCTGCCATTTTGTAATGAGTAGATGGAACATAACAGGAGATTCAAAGAATTCAAGATAACCTCAGCCAGAAACTAATAAATACAGTGCATATTTGAACATGCAGAACATTCATTAAGTGCTAATGATAATAATAATGCTTGAAAAACAACTTGAAATGGAACAGAAAATCTCTTGTGCAAGACAGTTCTTCCAGCAAAGGAAACATTCCTTTTGGTGGTCACATCAACCTGGTCCTTTGCAAACACACGTAATACATCACAGTTGGCTGTCTCCTCAGATACACGTCGGGAACAAGTTCAGAGGGGTGTTGTAAAGGCTAGGAGAGAGGTGTCAGGGCTCTGCTGTGTGCAGAGAAACTCACACAACTCTTGCCAGATTTAGGGCACTTCTTTCTAAAACTGGCAGTTTCATCACATCAGGAACACCTCTAAATCCCTACTGTAAAAATAAGTGAAAACTTTTCCTCTCCTCAGGCAAAGAGTTTCACTAGCAGTGTTTGAAGACAGAAAAGAATAGCTCCTCAGTTCACCCAGCCCTGAGATCTGCAGAAGACAATATTCCAGGCTGTCCCAAAGGGTTTGCTGAATCACTTTTTCCCCTTTTTTTTTTTTATGTAGGCAACTCTGTAAACGAGTGTTACCAGTGGTTCTGAACATTTTCATACTGTAACTCTGAGTTTCAAGACAAAAAGGATTTATTCTATGCAGCTAAAGGGAAGGGAATGTGAGCACTACAGCTCTGGAATTCCCTCATTGAGATTTCTGTCACCTGTGGAATTGTCTTATATTGCATTGTCTAGCCCAGGAAAATCCTGGAGCATCTTATATTATGCTTTTTAGAGTTCTTTGAGTCGTAGCAACTGGATCAAGCATCATGATTGAGGACAGCTTCAAAACACTTCCTCTCTCTCGCTCGTTTTTGAAAATCGGCTACCGCTGACAAGAGTATGCCTATTATTTCCTTTCTGGGATGAGGCTTAGGGTAGGAGATTGTATATGTACTAACAAAAAAGAATCCCAAAAATTCAAATCCAGTTAGCATCTTGCTGGGGGCAGCTCTATGACACCTGGCTGTAACTACATTAGTGATGAGAATTGTTCCTGGCTCTGAAGCCTCATGCCCAGCATAGCTCTCAGTGGTTTCAGTGTGGAGAAAAAGATCTCCAGAGTATTAACAGCTGAGGGTGAGTATGGAGTTAGCACATCTTGTTATCATGCAATTAGTGTCACAGTGCTTGAAAGTTTTAAGCAACCAAAAGTTACATCAATTCCACTGCGTTCCCCAAAAGCACACAGTCCTGGCTACTCTCACTTGTCTGCACGTCCAGCTTTAGCCTTTCCTATTTCCATACAGCTGCCTTAGTGTGTTCATAACGATGATGGTGGTAGGGTAGGACAAGGGAGTTGACAGTTGGTAAAGGGGGTTATTAAGAGTCAAGAACACTATTAAGATACTACTGTGTGAGACCTAGGAGTTGTGATAAATTACACACCGCTGGTGTCCCATTTCTCTCAGTAGTTTACTGGTACAGAGTAGCAACAATCACTATGATTTTGGACTAGCATGGGAGTGGTGGTTGTGGTGTTTGAAATGGAATGAACGAAAATGCTACCATATTAGCTTCACCCTCCTGTCCTGTGTCTCGTCCCCCACCCCGTCCTGCCACCCGCTCCGCCCCCCTCCGCCCAAGGAAAATATTTCACTGGTGTGATGTGGAAAAAAAGTCGGTTTCCAAGTGGTCTCAAAGTTGATCCTCACCCTAGACATGTTGCAGTCACTGGGTTTCTGATCCTCACTGTCACCCTCCTTCTCAGCTGAGGTCACATATGATGGCAACTTTGTCTTTATCCATCCACACTCCATATTCTTTGAATTTGTTTAATCAGGTGATATTCATTGGCTACCTGGTCTGTGTTTAGATTTGATCCTGTGCTCAGGAAAGTTAACAGGAATCTTTCCACTGTTTTTGATGGAACATTTGACTATCCATTTAGAGGGCATCTTTGTATTTGAAAAATAGTTTAAGGTCAGCACGATATCTCTCCTGCTTAGAATAGATCTATGCTATATCTAAAACTTACAATTTCTACTGTATTTTACACTGGTTTACATAAGCATTTCCTCATAGAATGCTGCATAGGACAAGAAATGAGGAAATCCTTTCCAGCAGAAGCTGTGAGGGTAAAGGTGAAGACTGTGTTTCCTCACACTTGGAATGTGGCGAGATAATTGGAATAATGTCAGACACAACATAGATCAAAGTTCTATTTTATAAAATTCCTGTCCTTAGGATAGCACATTCCAGGAGAGCAAGCTGTGTAGTAGGAGTTGTTTTAGCACCAGAAAGGATTACCAGCAATATTATCTATAGCATCTGATTTCCTTTGGAGGCTTCAATCTAAATGCTATCCATTCCTTATGTTATGTTTGAGAGCCACAGAATTTAATGGAAGTTGAGCAATTAAGTCTTAAGCATAAGATCATGGTATATCGAATTTCATTGTATCACTTTCTGCTGGCCTTGAGCTTAGTCTAATAACTTCTGTTTGGTGAAAGCAGTTTTTAGAAAGACGGAAAGTTTAAAGCTCAAGGCATGAAGAGTTGCGAATTCCTTGGTGCTTTATTGCAGTTGCTAAAACCAGAGCAACTACAGCTTCTTTCTGCATTGCACTTGGCTGACCTCAGTCATCAGACGTTGTTTTTCTGTCATTGCTTTCTCCCCTATTTATATTCTTTTACTCCATATTTTCTCCTCATGCGGACCTTATACCTGCTATAAACAAGGCACCTGTCAAGAAAAATTTATTGAATGTTTCTCATCTCTCATAATAAATCACTTTTTCTATCCCGCAGCCTTTTCTTTTTTTTTTTTTTTTT